>JARYZH020000610.1:0-110045 GCA_030021035.2 Notholithocarpus densiflorus
AGAATAAAATACATGTAGCCAACCTAAATAGCCTATTAAGGATCAATAACCAACCTTAAGGATGAAAGCCTGATTGTTGTTGTTGTATGTTCTTTAAAAAGCTTTCTAAATTAAAACGCCTTCTAGAATTCACGCAAGGAGGGAGCATCTTGTTATGCATCCTGATGAGTTTCAACAGTGGAGAAAACCCAACAAGACCCTCCCTAACAAAAGGTCAAAGTTAAGAGACTTGTAGCATTCTTTTGGCAAAACATTTTTCCCAGATTTCTTACAAATTATTGTCCATACAATCAAATATATTAGTAGAAGTTAGGCACAGTTCCTTGGTGCAACACATTAGATTGTCTAGTTAATTCAAACACATTTTTGCATTGACCAATAAAGCACAAACATTTTATTTTTTCCAAGAATAATTAACTTCAATGTAGCTGTGTAATGTGTTTGAACCTAATGTATTATACTTAAGAAACTGTACTTACGTTTTATCCATGTTTTAATAACAGAACCACTACTTACAGACAAGATAGGTGCACCAATACAGCATCTCAAATGACTGCAAACAATCCTTTCGTTCAACCAAGTACAAGAGAAACTTACACCAATTTTACAAAGAACATAAATAGTGTTAAGTCTTGTGAACATATCATATCAAACAACATATCTTGAAAACTTCTATCTATCAAAAAGAAAAATAAATGAAGACATTTTAAGAAATGACCTCAACAGGAAAAAATAAATAAAAATTAGGGTGCTTCAAACCCAAGTCGCGTATAAATAACATGATTGATCTGTCCAGTCTGCTTACTTGAAAAACTTGATTAAGGTAATGGTAATACCTTCTTTGAAGGATTCAATGCACCTATCCTGCACTTTCTTCGGGTTTCTTAGCATGGTGACTAGCAAAAACATGAATAAGCCAAGTGATTCTTCTTAGTCACGTAAGGAGTGATGAAATCCGAGGCGGAAGCAGAAGACCCTCTAATATTGGCTGGAACAAGTGTTTGAATCCTACCGGCAGCAATTCTCTTACCGACCACATTGGAATAGAACAGGCCAGAGATGGCTGGTACAAAAACATCACTCTGAGAACATACATAGAAGTCAATAACCTTTTCATATTCAGAGCCTTCAGAATCCAAGAATGTTGCCTTTTTATCTGCAGGCATTATGCTTTCCTATAATATTCCATACAAGAAAAAATGTCAGACCTCAAGTCAAATTAATGATTATGATGTTAATGATATTGGTGTCTACTTGGAAGCAGAAGGGCATTTGAGTGTATTATACACAATGATTAGGCGTAAGCAATTGAACAAAATTGAAGTGAATAAACAAGCAGAAGATTGAGTAAGAAAAAAAGAGATCCCTCACCTTTGTACACGTTTTAGGGAAGAGATCCTTTAGAGCATCAAGGCTGCTTTGCCACCTTGATTCAGTTAAATAGACTGGGGTATCCTTGTCAAACCCGGTCTTCTTCAAAAATTCAGCAAGCTCTTGTGCACTATAACAAGTTTTTCTTCCAGTATCACCATTTTCATGGCAACCCTTCTTCTCTAACATATCAACCCTCAAATCCACAGCTATAAATTGGCCATCTGACTTTCGGCTCAAAGTTCTTAGACGCTCAACCATTGAGTCAACAACCTCTTGAATCTCTTGTTGCAACTGCAAACTTCCAAACATTGCCAAGCATGCAACAGAAGAAGTAGAACTTGTTTTTACTGATTTTCTCATGTTCACTGAAGGGAAGTATGTAACAAGCCGTATGTTGCCCTTTTGCTTATAAACAGGTTCAACATGTTCTACAATGTAGTCTTCTGTCACCCGATTAGGAATTTTGACAACAGCAATATTTCTTGTTGATATTTCAGAAGGCTGATCTTTTGCCACTTTAACCACCCCATCCAAGCTTTTTACAAAATTCTCAACATCATAAATATCTCCAAAGTTCCTGGAAGATAAAACCTAGTAAGTTACCCACAGAAACTAATTTTTGAAATGCATACCAATAAAAAAGAGAAAGATGGCACAAGTACACAATATCCATCCTAACTAAATAACTTGGTTTCAAAAAACAATAAAATCCAAAATAATTTTCCTCAGGTCCCAATTCATAGGTAAGGTAACTAGGAACTATACCGACAAAGATATTGCTTAGAAGAAACTTGGTGCCTGTTTGGGATGCACTTATAAGCCAGCTTATTGCTTATTTTTCCTACTATTTGCGGGTCCCATGTGAGTCACCTACTTATTTTATTTAACATTTATCTTTTTTTTTTTATTTGAACATTTATCTTTTATCTACAGTACTTTTAACAAAAAAACTAGATAAGCTATACACAAACAGATACTTGGGGCTTATTTGGAACAGTAAATTGGACAGACATTAACACAAAGTTCATCCATATATGAGAGCTGAGGGCGATCCAAGCTTGGGCAAGTTCTCAGCATCGAACTTGAGTTCAGCTAAATCTGCCCTAATGCCACCCATCCTGAAATAAGACTAGCCTAATGATATTCAATATGTTAGGTTTATGCACAGTTCACTCTCTCTCTCTCTCTCTCCTCAGATGGGGGCAAGTCTGCTCTCTGCTAAGCTTGAAAGTCTTTGTTCCTGACAGTCTTCTCATTTCACCATCATGCTCTAGCATTGTTGATATCTGCCCTGAATCAACTTACAGACGACACCACAAACCAAATAGCAATAAATCCCATAAAGAACTACAACATGAAACTGAAGAGAATAAAATCAAAATAGCAATCTATCACCACCTACAAAACATGGGCTGTTAAAGGGTTCAAACAGTTACATGAAAACTTGTATAATTTATTTACAGCATAAATCCATATGTGCCAGCCCTTTACCCCCACCCCTAACAAAGACAAAGATAATCAAAAGGAACTCAATATTGAAAAGCTTCTCTCAAAGTTCATAAATTTTTTTTAAGTATCTCATTTATATCATTGATTTAACACTAACAACAAGAACAAGGAAAACAAAATTGAAATCACGGAAATATACTCCATTTTTACATATGTATAAGAATCAATAGGAAAACAAGGTTTTTGAGGGTAATTGTCAGCACTAACCTCTCATCACCTGGATTGGTTCCTCTGATGTCAGGAAGTACAAGAGTTGCTCCAAGATATCTTGCCACAACAACCGCATCAGCAATCTAAGGAATGCAAATACCAGGGAACAGTTAAGAAGGAATTAGGGAATAAAGGAAAGGGTGAAAAGATTTTTAAACTGTGAGGATTTTCAGGAGTTTAACTCATCACAAGATTAGAGAACGCAATATAGAGCATGAAAAATACGGATGTAGAGGGAAAATTATAACTATGTTACTTCAGAAGATTAGAGGTGAGTCCTCATCAACTCTAAATATAATAACAGGATCCTCATCAATTTCCTCTTGGAAAGATGAGAGATTGATATGCAATATCTGTAAAAGTGATCATAGGGGCAAGTCAGAATTTTCAGCGGACCCTCATTGAGTGAAAAGGTGATAAAACAAGAGAAATAAAAGCATTTCTATATACTTGAAGATAGGAAGGACCTTGGATTAGTAGCATCCAAAGCATGCTTTAAATAGTGTGGAAGAAAATTGATTTTCTTACTAAACTATTTAGTACAAAGAAAAGAGAGAGAAGCACCAAAGACAGATTACAATCAATTACATACACATGTAAATGAGATAGTCAACATCGTAGCATCCATTCCAACTCAGAAGAACACAGAAAAAGGCAACACCTATGAAATGTAAGTCCACTACAGGAATCCCTAAAACGGTTTGCAAAATGGGTCGTTTTCTTTGGACTTTGATCCACCAGTTTCTGTGGTTAAGTTCAGAACTGCCATCACAATTACACCTTTATTCAATTGGGAAATTGAAAATGTTTAATAATTGACCCTTAAAAGAAATATTTTTTGAAGGGTTTGAATCTCATATTCAGAGAAGTGATGTGAACACCAAACACCTAGAACTGCCATCACAATTAAACCTTTATCCACCAGTTTCTGTGGTTAAATTCAGAACTGCCATCGTAATTAAAGCTTTATTCAATTGGGAACTTAGAAATGTTTAATAATTGACCCTCAAAGAAATATTTTTTTGGATGGTTTGAATCACATATTCAGATAAGTGAGGTGAACAGCAACCACCTAGAACTCAAACTAAGAAAGTATTTTGATATTATTGAAATTTGAGTTGACTTTCAGAAATCATGAAAACACATTTTAAGATCCCTATGAAAATGCTTTGGATTGAGAATTTGACTAGTTGGAAAATCATAGAACTATGACAGAAAAAGAATGGTGCAGGGCAAAATAAAGAATGGGTCTTTTGTCTTCCTGAATTTGTGTCAGCCCACAAGATAACCTCATTAAAACTCCTCTTTTCCCATGTTAGTATGTACTTCACAAACATAGAGGTAATGGGGGTAGCACAAATACTGACATTTATATAATTATACTATTAACTACTGCAAAAAATAACTTTGCCACTTATTAGATATGCTAAATGAATATTCCTATGTCTTCCATTGGTTTACAGTTTTCTAATAAAAATAAAAGGCAACATCTGTACAAAGAGCATTATTATCTTTGGCTATTGGTCAGACAACCAACTCAGCCAAATGATACATCTAATGCTAAACCATAAGAACTAAGTCAACTTATCGGAATCGTTAACTGGTATACCTGCGAGACATGGTATTCAGGGCCATTAGTTAATGAGAAAGTCACAAACCCTTCTGTTGACTCTACATCGTCTGCAAACCAAGCAACAAATTAAAATATATTAGACACAGATTACACATATCTAAGTAGGTCTAAATTAAAGATGTGAAAATCTTGGTCATTTTCTCAGTACTAAAATTAAATTTACCCAAATTTGGCTTATCCCAACATGGTTTTAGATAATGGCCATCGTCCATCGAAAGACCCCCACTCTTTTTTGAATGAGAAATAAGACCCTGCTCTTCAAGCTCAGAACCATCTAAATTAACATTGCCTCCTCCACCTGGAAGCTTTTCCTTCAAAAAATCAAGAAGGGTCATTCTTTGCAAGAAAAGAGTGAAAATTTAATCTTATTTTTTTAATAAATTCAACTAGAATCAGCATCTCATTGCAGCAGCAATTATGAATATTAATAAAGTTTTTTTTAAAAAAAAGAAGAAGAAGAAGGTAAAAGATCAAATTTACTTTAATTGCTCTTGTTGCTATAAGTAAATTTAACAAAAACGAGGAGAGATTAAACTTCTTTAAATTTTAAGAAAACAACAATTTACTCAAGAATTGACTAAGTTGACCAGAGTCTATACATCTGAAAATCTAAAATGATTCTCTCTCTCTCTCTCTCTCTCTCTCTCTCTCTCTCTTTGAATTCTACTCTATTTTCTCATCAAACAAACAGAGGTTAAGCAAATAACTCTGTCAATTTCCACATAAAAAATGAACTGATTCCAAAGGAAACAATATAATAAAAAATGGGTTTTGTTACTTTTGCACTTTTGTCATGATCTCAATCTCAATTGCAAACAAATCCCATAAAAAATAAAGTAACAAACTTTGAAGTGCAATGAGAAACAGATCCAGATAAATTGAAAGCATATAATGGAAAAAAAAAACACAATAGGGGTTGTTCAGACAAGACTCACAGACACAGAATGAGAAAGAGTCAACAAAAGAAACAGCGTGTGTGAAAGAGAAAAGAATGGTGGTTGAAGAAGTAGCTTACTTCAACAGAATCAAAATGGTCACGCTTGATCATGTTCCCAAGCATCACAAACATGGTTATTGTCAGTATCCCTGCAACTACTTGCCTCAAGTCCACACCCATTTTCTCTCTCTCTCACTGTAGGAGTGCTTAAACTTGAAGTGAAGGTTAAGGGTCTTAGGATATTTGTTTGTTGGTACTAAAGAAGGAAAGAAAGAAGAGAGAGAGAGTGTGTGGGTTTGAGAATGAGTGATTTGTGTTTGTGTGTCTTTGAAGGCTACAAAATTTTGTTGGAAAGTTACATAAAGGCACAAGTTGCGCAGAGACAAAGAAGATACTGAATGTGATGATAATCAAAATGCTTTGAGTTTCCTATTGTTATTTAACACCACCGACACTTTCCTCAGAAAATGACGGCCTGCCTAACCGGTAACTATATTCTTTTTTACATTTATAAAATAATAAAATAAAAAATAAAACTATATTCTTTTTCTTTTCTTATTATGTATTTTTGTTGTTTTTGTTTTAATACTTTTGTTTCATTTTTTTCTTTCTTTCTTCCTTTATTTTCTCTTTTTAAATTCAATCCCTACAACAAGTAAGAGACAAGCAATTCAAATACTATTATTCTACCATTGCTAGTGGCGGTTTCAAGATTTTTTCTTTTTTGAAGCCAAGCTAAATATATAAAAGAATTCATAAGTAAATATATATATTTATGACTAAAAATGCTTTATTTCATAATTTAAGTTCAGTTCAAAAAGGTTATATTTTATGTACTTTTATTGTATTAAAATCATTTATAATTGGATCTAAACTATATTTTTTAGAATAGAGTCAAACATTAAACTTTCTTTGAGTTTAATATCTACATTTTTAGCATTTGAAAAACAAGATTGAGCGATAGTTTTTGAAGCTAGAAAAAAAATTTCATTTAAAATATGCATAAATTGTTAATGATTTTTATGTATATAGCTAATTTAAAAAGAAATAAAAAATTTGGGTTCTATTTTAGTATTTAGAGGGTGATTGAGGGATGGACGTGGACCATCTAATGGGTTTTTTTTTTTTTTTGGTAACAATTTAACTTTTCTAGACTAATTCAAAATTCGAGGAGCTATTATAAATTTATAAAAGTATGGGTCAAGATTTTAGATTTTGAGAGGTTAAGGGGGTGTTTGGTAGAGGAGTTTGAGTAATGTCGTTTGAAATCCAAATCTTTTATCCCACTTTTCCTGCTCCACTCTATACTCCACCAATAAAGCATGCCACGTGTTAACATAATTAATTAAATACTATCATTATTGACTTATTAATATTATCATTATTAATTTATGGTAGTATTTAATTAATTAGGTGAATACGTGGCAAGCTTTTATTGGTGGAGTATAGAGTGAAGTAGGAAAAGTAAGACAGAAGATTTGGACTCTGTTGTTTCGGTGTTTTTGATATAGATGTGGGTGAAAAAGTGTGTGGAAATGTGTGGAAGTGTGTTTAAAATACTCAAAAAGTTGCTTGAAATGGGCTACCAAACGGGCCCTAAATTTCTAAAATTTCAGGGGCCATTAAGGAAATGTTTACATGAAAATTAATTTTTTACTATTATAATCAAGGGTATAACTAAAAATTTAAAAAGCCAAGGGTGGCCAAGGCCCCCCCCCCCCCCAAAAAAGCCCCCCTTGGCTTGGCTTCACCTATTACCATCGTGCCCTTTTGTACAAAATTTTGTAGGATGGAGGACAAAGACTAATGTTCAAATCGCTAAGAAGGAGTTTCACACTAACATACACTTAGATTATGATAGAGTAAAATTTCTATTTTTGATATAAAAATTTTTTTTTTTTTTCATTCTACCTTTTATTTTATTTTATTTTATTCTTACAATTGAGTCGTTGAATAACCTCCCAATGCAGCCCAGCCTAGATGCTGCCAAGGCCATGGCTGCCCAGCGTGGACATGCAACTAAAGTCATACCTTGTCCGTGTGCATACTGCCTTAGCCATGATAGCCTTGGGTGGGCACATGTAGCCAAGGCCAAGCTGACCTAGAAGTCATTTTGCTGCTGTACTAAATTACAACAATTTTTTTAGATAAAAACAACAAGTTACCAAATTACAACAATTTTTTAGATAAAAATAACAAGTTAGGTTTAGAAGCTGTAATTGTACCAAATGGTTGCACTAAATTACAATAATCTTTTTAGATAAAAGCAACATCTTTCTTAATTGTTCATAAACTTTCCTTCTACTACTTTATTATGTTTTTAGATAAACATAAAAGCTTAATTGTTAACATCAATTTTTATTTTCCTTCAAGGTGTTACTTATTTGTTTTACGTTTTTTGATATCCACTTTTATTATTTATTTATTTTTTTACGATTTGTGATATCAACTTTTATTTATGAGTAATATTAGAGATACAAACTTTTTACAAAAAAATTTACAAATTGTTGACGTGGTAAGTGATTATTGATAAATGAAAAGAGTAATGCTAAAAATACAAACTTTTTTATAAAATTTTTTACAAACTGCTGATATGGTGAGTGGTTATTGGTAAATGAAAAAATGATGTTATTGGTGAGTTTAAGTAAAAGAGCTATGCTAGTGCCACATAAAGTGGCACAACTTGTGCCACAACTTGCCCATGTGGCGAGTTGTGAGTGGTAGAGGGGTATCCTCACATGGACCTACCATCACCTCCTACCACTCATAACTCACCACGTGAGCGAGTTGTGGCACAAGTTGTGCCACTTTATGTGGTACAAGCATAATTCTAAGTAAAAACTAATAAGAAGTTGACCATATTAATAATTTGTAAAAATATTTTAAAATAGTTTGTGTCTGCAGCATTACTTAAATGAAAAGTGATGTTAATGGTGGGCCTATAACACATGTCCTAAAGTTACATTATCTCTTTCTTCTAATCAAAATTCAAATTTAACATCTTCCTAAAATTTATCTCCTTGATAAATTTCATCATATTGGTACAAAGGAAGTTGCAAAATCAGCTATGATCATTGGCTATATTTAAGGTAAGTTATCATCTAGGCACAGGATTAAGTTGTAAATTTACCTAAAACAAATATGCTGCTCACAACGTATATGATGCGGACTATCATTACATGAGGAAAAACTTCACCTTTAATATTTTAAATTATGGGTGCCACTTTAAATTTATTTGTCTAATACTATATATTGATTATTCTAATTACTTTTCTCAGGAAAAAAAAAAGATTATTCTAATTACTTGTATATCCTACTTAAATACTTACCTAGTTTGCTATAGGGTCAACTTAAATATTGATTTTTTTTTTCTGGATTCTCACAAAAAAAAAAGTCTACTTTTCTTTGTAGTTAGACATGTTTCATGTTTGACTTACTTGGTTTTGATTCTTAAGAAATAAAAGACTTACATGGATTTGAATCATTTTAATTTTTAAACTTACATTAACGTCATACAAAAAAATGTATTAATTTTTTTTTGTTAATTAGGTAATTAAGAATATGACTGGTGGATTAAAGGCAGTTCTCCTTGTTAATTGATTAGCATAAAAATGATAAATTTATTTCCCTAGTACAAATACATTTGGTGTTTGAATTCTTCTCAAATAAAATTTAAAAAAAAAAAAAAAACATTTGGTGTTTGAATTAAATGTATTTGACTTAATGGTGTGTATTATTTTAAAATCTCATTACATTAATGTCAAAAAGATATGAATTAATTATTTGGAAAAATCATAAATCTTTCATTAATGTAGGACAATGGTTGAATCCATTATAGCTCCACAATTAATATCTCAAATTTTAAAAGAAATATAAAAAAGGAGCGAATTGGAGTTACAATTATAAAATTCATCGATTTTACAAATCAGTTAATTTTCATCATAAAATGCAATGTAAAATATTTTATGGCATTACATTTTTTTAATGTACAACTATATTTTTACATTGAGGCACAAAAATAATAGGAATAATCTGATGAAAACAAGCTCGTACTTAGCATACATGAAATTCAAGATTTTTCAAAAATTGTCAGGACTATTTTGACTATGTGTTGCATAATAAATTATGGACAAAATTTAGGTACAATACCTTAGGTGCTGTTCATTAAGTTCCCCTCTTAAAATTCAGCCATGTGGCTACTTAATTAAAAAATACAGTTCCATCTCATGAGAAAAAATCTACATGACAGAATTTTAAAAGGAGAACCTAAGAAAGAATGTAATATTTGGGTAGAAGATACTCCGCCCAAAATTGTTGATCAAATTCAAACCGATGTAGCCCAATGTAATGTTATTTCAAGTTAATGAAAGTATTGAATGGGTGATTATCAAAAAAAAAAAAGAACCTAAAGAACAGTACTTAAATACTGTACTTAAGTCTTACTCATAAATTATTCCCAACAAAAAAGAATTCAGGACTATTTTGAAAATTACAACATAAGCAAACAATATCGAACAAATTTAATTAATATATATACCATGTGAGAGGGACTGAGATGGATGATATGTCTGAAACTATTCTTGTTGTTTTCCAACAGACACATGTTGGATTTTGGATCAAACAAAAATTATAGAGGAGAATGGGCCACCACCATTATCAATTGACTAATCAAGGCTGTTTACTGTTTACCCATTGGCGAATTGGCTTTAATTAATTATTCCTTTTTTTTTCAATCCATAAAAATCTTCCACCAATCTTGCACATGATTCCGATTTTAATTATAACTTTCTATTCCAACTAATCAAATAAATGGTATTTGTAAAAGTAAAAGTCTTTTTTAATTATAATGACAGATTAAGGGATTTTGAAATCTTGATTACCATTTACCAACTCATGATATGATGATATCTAAGTTCATACTTGTGGTTGGGTTGGAATTCACGATTTTACTTAAAATTGTAACTTTCAACTCATGATTTTAAGCTAAGTTGGCAAAACATGACTTCAATTTAATTTAGAAAAATGGTATATTTACAATACTTTCACAACAAATCTTAAGTTTTAGATTGTTATTGGTATAAAAAAGTAATTTAAGTTGTGAATTCAAATTAAAACTAATAACAATTTACCACTTATGATTTGTTGTGAAAATGTTATAAACATAGCACTTTTCTTTAATTTATGGTGTCTTGTTAAAATCGAGTTTTAAGTTTTAATTTCTTCTAAAAAAATTTTCTCCAAAAAAGAAAAATTCTTCTAAAAAAAATAAAAAATTAACTTCCTTTCAAGTTTTCTCAAAAAAAAAAAAAAAAAAAAAAAAAAAAAAAAACTACTACTACTAATTTCTATTATTATTATTATAAATTTCATTAGTTTAGCGTAAAACAAAAATCATGAGTTCAACTGATGAGTTTTTGTTTTTGGTAAAAATAACAGAATTTATGAGTTCATCAATTTTTAATTCTTTTGGGATAATTGAAAGTGGGAGGATTTGAACCTAAATATTTTCATTAGAAATATTAACCAATGAATTACAACAAGAAAGCTCTTGACTCTTGGCAACCCAAGTGGTGAAGAATGCAAAAATTAGTTCAATATAAAAGTTTCAGTACAATTTGTTTGTGAAGAACTTGAGATTGCTTGAATGGTTTTGTGGGAGCATTAATGATGATGCTACGATGGTGATTGGTGCAGGTTTTAAATTCCTTGAAACTTCTAACCATATATAAAGTTTCAATGATCATATCAAAATTTTGAACGTGTTGAAACTTTAGCATTAAGTTTTACAAACAAATGGGTTTTTTGTGTTATTGATTTTAGGTTTAGTTTAATTCAAGAAAATTATATTTTCTATATTTTTTTAGATGGTTGATTACATTGTTGTCCTATTCTGATTTGGAATCTTTGGATAGGATTTGTACGTAGACCCTGCAACTCTGGGTTGATATATATTTATATATATATATATATATATTTTTTTTTTTTGGGTAGTTTTCTAGCTAGGTGAATTTCACTCTCTCTTTATAGTCTCTTTTGAATCATTCACATGAAAAATGTTTTGTTTACCCTCTACTCTATTGCGTTAATTTAGATTTGAGTTTAGAATTACATGAGAATTTCAGTGATTAGTAGTAATAAGATGGCCAAGCATGCTCTAAATGGGGAGGAGGAGAAAATTTGGATTGAATTCTTACCAGCTTTAGAACTGACTAATCCTAAGTTCAAGGGTCGAGAAACTCAAAGCTACTATTCCACTATTCTTGAATAACTTGGCGTTAGGAATAATTTGGAGACTCAAGTGGTGGATATGCAAGCATGATAATTTATATATTGTTCTATATCGATCTCCATTAATCTAGGAACTTTTGCTTGCATTGTTATGTACTAGAACTAAGATCATTAGAGATTATGCATTGCATATATATAGTAGTTATTATATCAGCAATAATGTCTTTACCCATGATAAATTAAAATTATTGTTACCTCGATTTTCTTAATCCAACTCACGTACTACTTTAATGGGCGAACAGTCCAACCCTTGAAAGAAAAACTTACATTGGGTTTAGGAATAATCAGGCTCGAACTGATAACTTCTACCACGTCAAGGTGACACTCTACTACTAAGTTATATCCCTTGCCCTCCATCAAAAAATAGAACTGACTAATCCTATGTCAAAGGGTTGAGAAACTCAAAGCTATTATTCCACTATTCTTGAACAACTTGACGTGATAAACCAGCGTTTATATATAGATGTAGGAAGGTTTGTTTGGTTTGTAAGATGCCCCTTTGGCATCTTTTCATTTGCTAAGAATTCTCGATGTGAAAACACAAAAACAATACAAGAATTCAAGGGTTGTGCTTGTTGAATTAATTTTTAGACCTTCTAACCCTAAACTTGATGGATTGTTCAAACACTTATTCATTTTAATTTAAAAACTTATCGAGACAAAAATCACAACTTTCCCTTTTATATTGTAGAGATAATAATACTTTAATTTATTTGACCGTAGACAATATGATCTACTTTTTTATCATATAGCCTAATTTAGATTTAATCACATCATTGTGATTACTGAAACTAATATATATAAATATATATATATATTTATATTCAAAATAAAATGAGAAATATATATTAGTTTTGCATTTCGTTTTATTGTTTTTCATATTTACATACAGTGTTTCTCTTACAATTTAAATGCAAACACTTTGAACAATCAATAAATTATTTGAGAACTCCAAAATTATGTAGTATTAATAACTATATTAACTTGCTTTTTTTTTTTTCTCAAATAAATTATGTACTATATAAGTTCATAAACAAGCAGGGGCGGCACTATGTATATTTGAGGGTGATCACAGGACCACCCTCAACTTGGAAAATAAATATAATTTATATCTTAAGAGAATGAAAATCTAACTTGGAAAATAAATATATTTTATATTTTAAGAGAATGAAAATCTATATTAATATAGGTTGTTGACCATCTTAGGAAAAAAACTTGACCACCGTAAAAAAACCTTAAACATCCTAAATAAAAATTTGCCCATTAAAAATAAAATTTTACCTCTCCAAAATTTTGGTCTATTGAAGATTGAACCAAAAAATTGCGAGAAATGCTATGTTCATAATATGTCCTCAATATTTTCACAACAAATCTTAAGTGGCAGGTTGTTACTAGTGGACAAATTTTTTTTTTTTTTTAATGATATGTAAATTAGAACTAGGAACTATTGCCAACTAAAATTTGTTGTGAAAATATTGCGGATGTAGCATTTTTTTAAAAACTATCCAAACAAACAAATTAGCCTAAATCAAATGTTTAATTGTAATATTTTAAATTGTGTATTCAAAAGGCATATTTTAAAATTGCTATTTAAAAAAAATGCATATTTTCATAGCTAGTCAGTTAGTAAGCGCTTTAGTCTTTAGTTGAATTTATTGGATTTATGTGATACATCTTGTACATACACATATGCACTAAAATAATACCTTAATACTTTATTGAACATAATTAATGTAACGATTTAATGCCTAAGTTGAATATGTTGGATGAACTTGTAGTTTACCCTTTATTTTTTTGTTAGCAATATGGACAAAATTCTTATAAGGAAATCACTTTTATTGCAAAATTTATCTTCTAAGCAAATTCTTATTCACTTGAATAATTGTCTTTTAGATCCTAAACTATGAGAAAATGTCTCATCCTTTCATCCTAATGATTGAGAGAAAATAAAAGAGCATATTTACAAAGGTGTTCTTGTCAACCTCTTACAATGATTTCCCTAAAAGAAATTAGTGGAGACATTACATTGATTTAATCACGATTAGTTTAAAGAATACAAGAGAAATATTGGTTGGAACATATCATAAAAAAGAATGATACATTTTGTTTATATTGTTATATTAGGGCAATATGTTGGTATTGGTGAAAGAGAATCGGTAGTTTGCAATGATTCTTGGTTGTGTATATTGAAAAAGATGCTAGTAATAACGTTGATAATCATTTATCATCTAGCCAATTTCAAAAATATGAAAAACTTGTAGAAGGAAATTTTAAAACTTTATGTATTTGTGATTTTTTTTTATGTCAATATATTAAGTCTTATTTTTTGATAAATTTTTGTCTAATTTTTAATTTTTTTATATCTGATATAGAAATTTTCTTTAACCTGTCTGAGTGTATATGTGTGTAAACTCCTTCATAGAGAGAGACTTGATTCCATTGTATATACTGCTTTTATAAACACTTATCTTTATGTAAAGTGTGGCTGTAGGTGTCTGCGGTGGTTCTAATTAAGTATTCTTAATGGCCTTTTCCAGTGAATTTGGGCCATGCTATAAACAAGGGCAAAACTTGTATCCAATGCTTGTGTGTAATTAAACCGTTAGGATTTAGACATGTGTCAAATACTTGCTATATATCCATATTTTCTAAACCATGGAGGAGACTTGTAAGAGTTCTAAATTAAATAAACTTGAAAATATTTGGATTTAATTGAACGTTTTAAGAGACGGTATTTATCATATTTTTAATAATTTTAGTAGAAACGACTTACCTAGTTACCAAATACTATTAGAGTTCTGATAATAAAAAAATACTATTACAGTTCGTATCCTGCTGGGATTATAATCCAAATCCTAGAAGGAAACGTTAAACCTTAATATATATTAAGCCCTAACCGTGCGATTGTTTTGCTTATCAAAAATCTTAAGAAAGCTAAAGCATTCTCTTCCATATCATCGGAAACCTTGGTTAATTAAGAAAGCCAAAGCATACATTCTCTTCCATATCAACAAAAATGGCTGGTTATGATCCTTATTTGACTTCTTTCGGTTTTGATCCTCTGGATTACCATCCGGACTTTGGAATCAAGTCATTCAAATCTGAAGAACCAACCCCGGAAGCCGGAGTTTTCGAACTCCGACTGAGGAAGAAGGCATCAAGTTGAAGTTGGTGGCACCCATGGCATAATGTTTCAGTAAGTCATTGGGTTTGATGGAAGAACACAGATAGTTTGGATATCGTTGAAGGGTTTAACATCCATTACATATCTTGAAATCACCCAAGTCGCTGGAAAAAAGTTGATCAGATTCTCGACTGGCCCCAGACTTAACCCTTATCATTGTAAACGATATGGGAGGCTGTGATTGTGTCCAATCTTATTGATGCCTCTAAACATTATGGGTTCAACAACTTTGTGGTGGCGGCTAAAGTGGACCTCATAAGGACTGAAGTGATTCATAACGAATCTCTTGCTCGTTTGTTTTGGGATATGGATGATGATTGTAACGAATATCTTGCTCGTTTACTTTTGGAGAATTCAGAAGCAGAAGTTGATGCTGATTATAGCGAATCTCTTGCTCGTTTGTTTTGGATACGAATTCAGAAACAGAAGTTTGATGATGATATATTGACGATCAGCGTGAAAACACAGTTTGGGTGTTTAGGGGTTTTAAGCTAAAGTTTTTGTAGTGTTTAGGATCTTTGTATTTGTGTATCATATTACACAATACTTAATGGATTTATGTTATAATTTTACGAAATTGATATGCCGTGTCTCTACATAGTCTAGGGTTTTGTTTACTCTTTTTTTAATAATTTTTTTATGTTCAAGAATCATATTCTGATCTGGATAGTTTTGGTTTTTTACTCCCTGCAACTATGGGTTTATTTATTTATTATGGGCTTATTTATTTATCGTTAGTTTTCTTGGTAAAATTTCAAAAAAAGAAATAATTGAATTTGGAATCATGAATCAATTGGAAATAATTGTCCAAGTATCTTACACAAAATAGTGGTTACATGTTGTTTGTTATAAACAATCCAAACTTAGGATTTAAGATTGTTAAATAAATGAAGCAGAGCAAACAAAAAATAAAAAATAAATAAAAGTATATAATAAAAAATAAATTGTTCGCCAGACATGCTCCAAAACATTGGGAGCACGATTAAAAAACAGAAGTTGAGCCTAAGCTCATTTATGGGCTTTGTAATAACCTTGATATGATCAGCTTGAGAAATAAACTCATATATTACTATTACTAAGACTTTAATTAATTATTTTGTGTGTCTTGATATGATCAGCTTGAGAAATAAACTCATATATTACTATTACTAAGACTTTAATTAATTATTTTGTGTGTATTTTTATCATGTGAATTAGTTTTTAGATGCCTTCTTTGTGTTATTATGATTCATCTAATCAGTTTTCCTATTTTAGGTTTTACATTTGTAGATTTGATACGCATAATAACTTGATGTCCTATGCCTTTAATTACAATCAGTCCACACAATTAGAAGAGCCAATTCAACATGCGACATTTGACAGTATATATCATATTAGATTACCATCCTCCAATTTGATCAAACAGAAACAGTAGAATGCATGCAGGATATCATTTCACCGAAAACCCAAAACATCCCACACATTTCATTTTCCCACAACATGATTAAACAAATGGTAGAAACAGCTTTTCTCTAGTTGGAAGCCTTAATCTTATGCACTTATTTTGCCATTTGTCATTCTTAATTATTTGAATAATTTGGAATTTGCATTCTTTGGACTAATGGCATCATGCCTTGTTGTAGAATGGAAATTACCAATACAAAATAAGTGAATGAAGGAGTAGCTATAGGGCTTGGCTTCTCTTTACAACAAAACTATCTTCACAAGCCTTTACATCAGAGGATCCTTGTCTAGAGGAACATGTTAAACTTAGCACATAACCACAAAATTTAGGCTGGAGAACCTACTCAGGCTCAAAAAATATATATAGCAGTGCATGCTAGCATCACCATAAAAATTATTACATAGAACACACTAAATGATTTCCCAAAATTTCACTTTTAAATTGTAAGGTTTAAAAAATATAGGTAGTGCTTCTTGCTTAATTGATTGATAACACATGCTTGATTGATCAGATTGTGTCTTGTTGAGTTGAAATTGTCACATAAAATTAATTATGTCCATCTCTATTTCATCTAGAAATGTATTTAGGCTTAAATTTTATATATGGGGTAAGGAGTGATGTAGGCATAGGAATGTGGAGTTCAGTTGAAATGGGATAATAATTTCTCACAATTGTATGTTAAGTAAGCTCCAAACAATGCAGGCACACTCCCATTTGGTTGTATTAAACTGATAAATAAATTACTCATTTTGTTCAATCTTTAGCAATAATTATTTATTTATTTATTTTTTTTTTGAAAAGCAGATTATAGAAATAAATAAATAATGGCACCAATTGCAAAAATAAAATAAAAATTGCTACTGTTAATGTATGGATCAAATATCAAAGGAAACAAGATCGAAATTCTCTTAGTGTTGTGAGATATTATTTGTTTGAAATAGTTGAACCTCATGTTATTATCATGGACATTTTACATTGATGATTGCGATAATATTAGATAACTTTATATTTGATTCGTGAATGTAGAAGTGCATAATTAAAGCAATGGTAACATAGCAGCCCATGCAGATAGCAACTTCAAGCTCTCATTAAGACATTAACCTTCCCTATATCTATATTAATTATACCAACTAGTCTATATATATATAACTAAAACTGGGAGAAAATTCAATTAAATTCTAAATTGAAGTCTAATTTTGTACCACGTGTCTCATCTAATTTTTAAATTTGTGTGTCAATTGAATTATTAGGTGCAAAAATCGAATAGTCTAAATTCAATTAGATTCTAAATTGAATTTTAATTTTTTTTAGGGGAAAAATTGAATTTTAATTGAAGTTCAATTTTATACCATGTGCCATCTAATTTTTTTAATTTCTATGACAAGTGTAATATTGGGTGCAAAAACTGAAGAGTTTAGATCTAATTTGATTCTAAATCATATATATATTTATATATATATATATATGATTTATATGTACCCTGCGGAGTTACACACTAGTTTAATTAATTACAACTTTTTTTTTTTAATAGTCACTATATATGTGGCAAAGAACTAGACAAAGGTTAATTACAACTTTCCTTACGGTATTAGCATTACCATTCCACCGCAGACATAGGGTATTAACCAATTTAGTGATGAGGTTAAACTGTGAGTCCTGAATTTTATGACTTTTTTCAGGTCATAAGCATGTCCGCATAGTTTACTAGAATCTTGATTATCGGTTGATCCAACCAACTACGTACCATAATAATTAATGTACTTTTTTTTTCTTTTGAAAAGGTAATGATTAATGTATTAGAGATTTAAGATTTCATAAATTTATTTAATAACAAAATATATAATACTAGCAAGATCTCAAAAAATAGAAAAAATAAAAAAAGAATAAGAAGATATAATAGTAACAATATTATATAAAATATAAAAGAGTAAATCACATTTTCCTCCCTTAAGATTTCACAAATAACACCCTCTCTAGCTCCTAAAATATATAAGCGAGATGATACTCTAAAAGCAACAGAGAAGTTTATATATACCTCCTCACCATAACATAATATATTTTTTTTAAAGATGATTCCTAAAATATATTTTTTTTTAAAAACAAATAGAATATTTCGTATATATTTCAAGAAACATAGCAGTACTTACCATATTTTAAAGAATTTTAGTAGAACCGACTTACCTAGTTACCAAAATCCGTATCCTATTGGGTTTATAATCCAAATCCTAGAAGGAATAGTTAAGCTCTTACTATATATTAAGCCCTAGCAGTGCGTTTGTTTTGTCTATCAAAAATCTTAGTTAAGAAAGCCAATGCATTGTCTTCCCTATCAACGCTAATGGCTGGTTTTGATCCTTATTTGACTGCTTTTGATTTTAATCCTTTGGATTACCATCTGCACTTTGGAATTGAGTCGTTCAAGTCTGAAGAACCGACCCCGGAAGCCGGAGTTTTGGAACTCCGACTGAGAAGAAGGCATCAAGTTGAAGTTGTTGGGACCCGTAGCAATGGCACAGTAGAGTCATTGGGTTTTACGGAAGACACAGTCAGTTTGGATGTCTTTGAAGGGTTTAACATCCATTACCATATCTTGAAGTCACCCAAGTCGCTGAAAATAGAAGTTGATCAGATTCTCGACTATTTGGAGCTTAACCCTTTTCATTGTGATTGCATCAGGCCCTTGATTGTGTCCCATCTTATCGATGCCTCTAAACAATATGGGTTCAACAACTTTGTGGTGGCAGCTAAAGTGGACCTCATAAGGACTAGAGTGGTTCGTAACGATTCTTTTGCTCGTTTGCTTTTGGATGCGGATTCAAAAAAGAAGAAGAAAAAGCTGATGATGATTGCAATGAATCTCTTGCTCGTTTGGTTTTGGATACGAATTCAGAAACTGAAGCCGTGTCTCTACCCGTACAGTGTTCTTAGGGTTTTCGTTTGTCTTTTTTGCTCATTTGCTTTTGGATACGGATTCAGAAACTGAAGCTGTACAGTGTTCCTAGGGTTTTCGTTTGCTTTTTTTTTTTTTTTTTTTTTTTTATTCAAGATTCATATTCTGATGTGGATAGTTCTGGTTTGTACTCCCTGCTACTATGGGTTTATTTATTTATTATGGGCTTATTATTTATTGATTTATTGTTAGTTTTCTTGGTAATTTTTCAAAAATAAATAATTGAAATTGGAATCATGGATAAATTGGAAATAATTGTTCAAGCATCTTACACAAAATATTGTTACTTGAACCAAGTTGTTTATAAACCGTTCGGGCTTAGTTTGATAAAAAGTATGTTCATGTTTGTTTATTTATAAATAATTCAAATTGAGCCTTAGTTTTAAGATTTTTTAATAAAGAAGCTGAACCCAAACAAAAAATTACAAATAAAAAATAAAAGTATATAGTAAATAAAAAATTGTTCACGAGCATGCTCGAAAATATTAGGGCACAATTAAAAAACAAGTTGAGCCTAAGCTCATTAATTTATAGGCTTTGTAATAAGCTTGATTTGATCCACTTGAGAAATAAACTCATATATTACTATTACTAAGACTTTAATTAATTATTTTATGTGTATTTTTATCATGTGACAGTTTTTAGATGCCTTCTTTGTGTTATTATGATTCATCTAATCAGTTTTCCTATTTTAGGTTTTAGATTTGTAGATTTGATACGCATAACATGATATCCTATGTCTTTAATTACAATCAGTCCACACACATCTAGAAGAGTCAATTCAACATGCACCATTTGATAGTATATATCATGTTAGATTACCATCCTCCTTTTGATCAAGTAGAAACAGTAGACCACTAAGAAGGGTGGTCTAGTAGTCTTGGCGCGAATGCAATAGTATACCACTGCTTGAGATCTCATGTTCGAACCTCAATGGCTGAAACATGGGAGTTCTCTCCTGCAGCTAGCCCAAGGATACTAGCCTTCTCTCGTGGGGTTAGAGTGAGATTTGTTGTCACTCTAGACAGCAGTAGTTATGACTTAATCCAACATTTCCTAGTGGGTGAGTGCTCCAATGATCACGCCTATGGAAGTCCGCCACAATGGTCACCTCCGCTCACCCATTCAAGTTCATTAAAAAAAAAAAAAAAAAAAAAAAAAAAAGGTAGAAACGGTAGAATGCATTTCACCAAAACCCCAAAACATCCCACACAACACATTGCATTAATTTCCCACAACATGATTAAACAAATGGTAGACACAGCTTTTCTCTAGTTGGGAGCCTCAATCTTATGCACTTATAATTTTAAATTTTGGAAAGCTGATTATAGAAATAAATAAATAATGGCACCGATCACGAAAATGAAAATATTGCTACTGTTAATGTGTGGCTCAAATATCAAAGGAAACAAGTCAAAATTCTCTTAAATGTTGTGAATATTATTTGTTTGAAATAGTTGAACCTCGTGTTATTATCTTTGACATTTTACATTATACATTGATGATTAGGATGATATTATAGATAACTTTATATTTGATTTGTGGATGTGGAAGTACATAATTAATTAAAGCAATGGTAACATAGCATCCCATGCAGATAGCAACTTCAAGGTCTCATTAACCTTCCTTGTTCTTCTATATTTAACCAGCAAGTTTAATTACAAATCTTGATAGTCACAATGAGGCAAAGAACTAGAAAAAGGTTAATTACAACTTTCCTTATGGTATTAGCATTACCAGTCTACCGCAGACATAGGGTACTAAGGATGTCTGCATGTCTGCATAGTTTATTAGAATCTTGATTATCGATCGGTTGATCCAACCAACTACCATAATAATTAATGTACTAGAGATTTAAGATTTCATAAATTTATTTTAATAACAAAAGATATAATACTAGCAAGATCTCAAAAAAAAAAAAAAAAAAAAACAAAAACAAAAAAACAAATGAAGAAGATATAATAGTAAAAATATTATATAAAATATAAGAGTAAATCACATCATCAAGATTTCACAAATAACACCCTCTCTCCAAATATGAGTGAAATGATAATCTCCTTTGAAATTTGTATAAAAGCAACAAAAAAGTTCATACCTCCATGAGTTTATTTGTCACATTTATCTAAAACTCGAAAGAGGGTATTATTTTATCCATGATTAAGAGGGTGTCATCCCATGAAAACTCAAAGGAGAGGTTGGTGCAATTTATATATTATAAATCAAACAAAATTTGGTTACAAACTTGATTGTGACCATTGACTACAAATAATGACTACAACTCTTACTAAAAAAAATTAAAACACATATCAAATTCCGTGCTTTGAGTGTTATTTAGTACTATTCGATCTATAAATTTATTTATTATACATAATTTTAAATTAAAAAAAAAACTTGAAATTTAAATATTTAATTAATGACATAATTATTGATCTTTGATTTTTTGAAAATTTTGTAAGTATAAAGGATATGAGAAAAAAAATTTATCCAACAGTGGGTTTGTCAAAATTCACATCCAATAAAAAAATATTGAGTAGAGTTGTAGCCATTAATTATAACTAAGTTTGTAACCAAACTTTGTCCATATAAATTTACTATGTGATTTCTAACTATATTTATAGACCCTATTTAGTTATTAATTTAAGTATTTTGTATGTTGTCAAGAGCATTGTAATTCAAGTTTATTCCACTCTTTGTAATATGGAGAGGATGACTTATTTTATTTATTTATTTAACTTTTCGAGCATATGGTGTCTTCTTTTCTTATTTTTTGGAATTATTAAACTAGTAAACCATTAAAATTTCAAATCCATCCTCCCTAATATTATAACACAAAAAAGTAGTTTGTATGATATTGTTGACTACGGCCTTTGTTAGAATTGGACCAAAATCAATTAAACAAGAGTACAAGACCCGTCTTTAGCTCCACATTTATGTCTTCGTCACGCCGGTAACTGCGCTCTACTGGCATATAATACAAATCAATTGATTAAGATGGTAGTGCATGTGACACTTCTGCTTTCTTCTGAAATAGTATATTAGATAAGTAACATGTGTGGCGTGTAGCGAAAAAATTGCAACTTTTACTTAATCAATTGCTTCTGTGATGGTTTTCATTGTTAGAGATTTAAACAAAAAAAAAACAAAAAAAACAAAAACAAAAACAAAAGGTTTGTTGAGTCAACGATTGTTTTAAGTGCTTTGTCTGGTAAACGAATATTAATTAAGATCTTGGACATATTTGTGAATTTTCATTTTACAAATATTTTTTTTTATAAATAAAATAAAATAAGTTTAAGAATACAACATTTTTCACAATTATATCAAAGCAGCTAGGCTGAGATTGATTCTAACAACCTCTTTATTTGTTAGGGACTCATGGGTAGAACTCATCCTTGAAAATTAGCTTGCAAGAAGAGGGTGTCTAAGAACTTATAAACACATAATTAAGTTTACACTTAATCCATGTGAAACATTAGAATCATAACATCATTGTGATAATGAACATGAGTTTTTTAGCAATATGTGGAGATTTATTTTTAGTTTAGAGATGCTTTGATAAACCATGGTATTGAAATCTCTTTTTAAGTAATGCTAGGGACATAATATTTTTCATAACTGTTTATATGACCTATTGTGATTGGAGTAATATCACTTTTATCTAAATCCACCACTTTTATCTGAATACACCACTTTTATTATGCATCAATCACAACAGGCCATATTGGCCATGTAAAAGATATTGCGTCCTTATTGTTTCTTTTTCATGTCAGGCATCCCTCTAAATAAAACTCAATATACAGTCAGTTATATGCTGATTATTTCTGCATCTTAGAGCCAATTCTTGCTCTTTGAAGGGTAACTATCTGTAAACTTTAAAAACTTTAAAACAATTGTTCCTTTCGAATTTTATTTCCTAGAGAGAGAATTCTCATGGTATCAGCTGCGAAGTACATGTCAGAAGATGTACATCTGTCTCCACAATGAACATTCATTTTGGTCCAATTCTTTTTAATGGTTCTCAATTTACCATGTTCTCTGTTCCAAATTCCAAGTGAGATATTGATACCAAGACAAAATATCTAACTTTTGGAACTTCCTTCCAGATCTTCACATCTAGCATATGTACCTAATCAAGGTCTTAAACTTTCATTGCAAGTACAATCCTAGTCATTCATGAAGAATAAATTCAAGGCATAAGCGAAGAGATCAAAGATCATTGACAGCACAGTGTAATTTTATCTTGGACAATACTACTATCAGTCTATCAGTATGCTACATTGGAATTATACCACATATGATCTTTGTCACATGACAATATTCACTTCTTGCCATTCATGTAGATATGCCCAGTTCATTACTAGAATTCCTAATCTAGCAAAATGTTCATTGGAAGACACTAATAATACTAAAATGCTAGCCTGCCTAATTCTGCAGGTAGATGATTATGGTTACAAATGCTTGAAATCTGTGTTGGAGTGGATGAGATTGCATTCTTTAAGCATCTTTGTTCCAATAACTTTTAAGTTTTAAGATGAGGGAGGAAGAAGAAGAGGGTTGGGCCTGATAGCAACTCTATGGGAAAGGAGAGAAAGAGACTGATGAAAAAAAAAATCTGTTTTATGAGGGTATTGGGCTAAGGATTTGGCCCAACAAGCCCACTAAAAAATTGTCTGCTTCCATTTTTGTCTTCTTGATCCAAAATAGCTCATCATATTAAAATTTTCTTGGCCCAAGTATTACTCAAATAAATTGATAATGGACTCTTAAAAAAACGGATTCACTTATCTTCTTCCATTTACTCTTCTTGATCCAAAGTAGCTCTTCAAATTAAAACTTTCTTAGCCTAATTATTACTCAAATAAGTTGATAATGGACTCTTAAAAAGAAGGATTCACATATTAATTTTAACTGAAGTGTACTTATGCTAGAATGAATTTATAAAATTATAAAATTCCCTTTTTATGATGTGCTAAGTCTGTAATTAAGAGAATAATGATTATTATGTTTGAATTTGGGGGTGTTAACATGTATTGTTCATATAATATATATATGTGTGTATGTATGTAAAATAAAGCACTTATAGGAAGAAATAGTAGAAATAAGATTTTCCTGAGCAAGAATTGGGAAAAGATTACAAGTTTAGGACCTTCCAGAGATAGCCTAGAGACTAAAGGGGAATTTAAAGCTAGTAAGAAAATAAGTTATGAATACAACTTGAAAGGGATAGCCCTTTTATAGGTAAAATAAGCACTATTTGCATAATGGGGAGCAACTAAAATTAACACTCATGGGGAGCCGCAAGAATCATTTAGGAAGTAATAATAGTAAGAATCAGCTTTTACTATTCAATTGGAATCAACTCTTGTGGAGAGTAACATTAATCATTCAAAAAGTAATAGTAGCAAGAACCAGCTTTTCCTATTTAGTTGTCATCCAAAAAGTAGTTGAAAGCACAAAAGCATTTTGGCATTATTTGCATTAGTGTGTGTGTGTGTAGAGAGAGAGAGAGAGAGAGAGAGGTTAGGAACCATTTACAAAATCTAAAATTTGATAGAGCTTTTGAATTTTGCATAAAAATAGTGTCTCAGTACTTCTTGTTATTCCATCCATAACATCTTAATAAACAATTTGCATAAGGAATCAATTGTTTTTCAATCAGTTCTTCATTTTCTTTTACAATAAATTGTTCATTGCATTGATCTATGCACTGCAAAGAGATAAGATATACGCTGGGCCTTTTGGATGATGCTCCAGTTCGCTAGTGCAATATTCAAAACTCTTAATAACACATCTTGCATAAATTAAATGTTTATCTTCTTTTAGAAAATCTTCACAACTCTCAAGTTCTCATGCAATGAACCACTTATGAAATGGTGTTTGAAAATGTTTAAAAGGACGAGCTTGCAAGATTGGAGGTGAATCCGAATGACAATAAATTGTGGTAAGGTCATTAGCTAGCACTTTAACAAAGGATAAGGATAACCAACTCTACTTTACAACTAGCAGTTTTTTCATAAATTTTTTAGCCATTGATTTTCCTCACTTTAGAAATTTTGCTATTTTAATGTTAATCTCAAATCAACAATCAAGGCTTAAACTAGCATTCCTTATATAAATATGAATGATTAAATACGTTTAATTAAAGAATTTTTTAATAAAAAGAAGTGTTGATTATTTTTTAAGTTAAATCGTCTAATTCAAATAATATCATTTGGCCAGGGTCATGAAATACCCACTTGGCACACAACATATTATGTCAAAACACCCATTTTAAAGTCAATAATTAAAATATTGGTTATTTACCACAAAAGGTGAATTAAAATATAATATTGGTAAAAGTGTCATAACAAGTCATTTTAGGTAAAGTCTCTGATGGTTGTATAAGAGATCTTAGATTCAATCCCCACCTACACCAAAAACTGATTGGTGTCTTGGTTTGATGATAAAGAGCTATCATCAGAAGCGGACGCCATATGTTAAAACTCCCTCAAAAAAAAATATAAAGAGTTCAAATAATCCGATTATTTGTTTGTCAAAAGACAACATATACTTGTTTGCGAAGTAGGTAATAAATAACTTGTGTTTGTGGAGAAGAAAACTTATTGAAAGGAAAAAAAAAAGAATATTTACAAATTATGAAGAGACAATTAATTCAACTTGATCATATTAAAATGTGTAGTAATACTTCAAATCAAAGTGAATGCCTTTAGATGTTTTAAGAAAGGCAATGTACTCTATGGTATAACATTTCCTTCTAAAGGTAAAATTTAATTGGAGAGTTATTTGATTATCAAAAAAAGAAAAAAAGAAAAGAAAAGAATAGAATGGAGAGTTATTTAAAATGGTGAATTTTGATAGAATAAAATTAATATACATTGCAAGTTGAGTGACCATTTTATTTGGTAAAGCATGTCTTATGTGCTTTTAATGTTTGAATTGGGATTAACACGAACAATGTGAAGCATTGTTACCCAAAAAACTAAAAAAAAATGAAACACTAGTTTGAAAAGGTTGTATTAAAAAAAATTAAAATTAAAAGGAGTGATATATGT
Source organism: Notholithocarpus densiflorus (assembly GCA_030021035.2). Classification (NCBI taxonomy): domain Eukaryota; kingdom Viridiplantae; phylum Streptophyta; class Magnoliopsida; order Fagales; family Fagaceae; genus Notholithocarpus; species Notholithocarpus densiflorus. The sequence continues at coordinate 26,582 of JARYZH020000610.1, forward strand.
TGATATAAATATATATATATATATTTATATATATATATATTCCACCCCCAATTTGCAACCAAATGAGTGAGCACTGATAAAGTCTTTGATAGTTGAATAAGAAATCTGGGGTTCAATTCTCTGCCTACACCAAAAAACTGATTTGGTATCTTGGTTTAATGATAAAAAGCTATTATCAAAAGCGGACGCCATAAGTTGAAATTATCTCAAAAAAAAAAAAAATGAGAAAGCAGAAATTAGAGACATAATTTAGAATCAACACACAAATAAAAGCATTCTCAAACAAAAAACGCACAAATAAAAGAACATAATATGTAATTATTCTGAAGGACACTTAAGGAAAGCCACTTTTGAAAGTATACGAACTTAAATTGAAATGCACAATCCTTAATAATGGGTAATGAAATTTCCATGCAGTGTCTAGAAGACTAGAACACTAAACATTAAAAAAAAAATTTAGACAATTACATTATGCAACTAAATTTCTCGAACCTTATTTCTTTAGATTTTCAAGCACTTTGTATATGTGGAGGTGCCAATTAAACTACAAGGCAAATGAAAATCAAATTATGAGATGGCCAACTGAAAATGCAACACGACCAACCAAAAATATTATTTTATTTTTTTGAGAAGAAAAGAACATATATGATCTCTTGATCTACTAATTTAACATAAGTGTTATAAAAATTTGGATGCAATGCAAAATAAGAGGCTTAAAAGAAATTTACCTGCGTGATTTCCATGGTAGTTGGGTTAGAGAAATGCTGCTATATTTGTTGGATTGTAAGAGTGAAGCATATAAAATTTTCTCATTGTTCTTGTTTAGCCCACCTATACCCAAAGGTGAGCATTTTTAACTTCTACGTTGATTGCAAAATCAAACCAAAGGAGTATAAGAGAAAAACATGAAATTTCAGAGAAATCACAAGCAAAGAAAAAAAAAATCACAAACAAGTCATTGAGACATTTTGATCGAAATTTGATATGCATTCATGACTTGAATTTCTCCTTCTACCTTGTCTCTCTCCTCTAACTTAATTTGAGAAGAGGTGAGAGCAGTGATGAGAGAAAAAAAAATACACAAAAAAAAAAACCTAAACAAAGTTTCAACTTAAAAAAAATGAGAAAAAAATAAAAAATTTTAGAATTAAAATATAAAATACTAGCTTCTACGCACGTGCTCAGAGACTATTTTATTTTATTTTTGGATAAAAGGTGAATAATTTGTATCTATTATAATTTAGAAATATATATTTTTATTTTTCAAAAAAATAAAAAGGATAAACTTTAGATATAAGTAGTAACTGTAATTTCTTTTTGAGTAATATAAAAGATAGAAACTTTTTTACAAAAATTTTTACAAACTGCTGATATGGTGAGTGGTTATTAGTAAATAAAAAAGTGATGTTAATTGTGGGATTATGTGAAAACCAATAAGAAGTTGGCCACATCAACAGTTTGTAAAATAGTTTGTGGCTGTCGCATTACTTTTTCTTTTTTGAATATGTGTTTGAAAGTGGTATAGTGATATAGAGAAAAGTTTGGGTAGGAAAAATAAGATGAACGTGAGGGGAAAGAATGCTAAATTTTAGGAGTTTTCATAGTTTTTTATTTATTAAATTGTGGGTGTTTTACTTTTATTTGGATGAAAAAGTACTAAAAATGCTAAATAAAAAGATGAACATGAAGGAAAAAAAAAATCCTAAATTTTAAGAGTTTGCCTTTTGAATTCAAAATTTTTATTTTTATTTGACATTTATGACCTTTCAAAGAGAAGTTACCCTTCATTAATGAGGTTATTTTTGAACCACAATAAACCCGGCCAACCCGACCCGACCCAACCCGAAGGGTCTTGGGCGGGTTGAATGGATGCTTGGGTTGGGTTTGGGTCCAATATTCGGGTCTGCCTTGGGTTCAGGTCGGTTTCGGGTCCAACCTGACCCGACTGATCTTTAAAAAAAAAACACACACACACAACTAATGTATCAAACAACCACGAAACTATGGTTCAGAATCTTGTACTATTTTTAGTAAAAATATGATACAAACCCAAGAGAGAGAGATTCCCCTCAAGAGAGAGAGAGAGATATATGTAGTGTTTTTTTTTTTTTTTTGGTTATGTTAGAGAAAATAGGACTGTATTTATGATGATAGAAACAAATAAGAAAATGATAAAGAAAATAATACAGATTCCACTATTTCATACTCGTTTGTTAGACTTAGCATCTAATTGGGTAATGGAATTTAATATTCTTAATTTATTGTTTAAAGGGCGTTTTCAATAGTCTTTAATGAGTTTCCATATATTAACTCTCGTAATTTTCAATGTCAAGTGTTGATTTTATATATTGTTTTTATTTAAATAGTAATGCTCTTTTTTTGCAATATTTCCAAATATAATTTTTAACATAATTACAAAGCTCTTAACGACTTTCAATATATATTTAGTATATGCGGGAGATAAAAATAAATTGAATTTGACTAAGCTTATGTTTTAGATTAACTAAATTTGTAAAGCTAGAGAGAATAAGACATTAATTTGTAAAGCAAGTCGTTACAACTTATTAATATTTTGTGTTTGCCACACGATGACCACATTTTAATTAACTGCAGAGGGAATGTACTAATGTTGCATCAAACTAACCTATTTGCTTCTATTCTTAGATAAGACTAGAATACATACAAAGTTAGTCAGTTCCCTTCATTTTACCAAATGACATTTTTTTGCCTAATCAAGAAATTGTAAAAGTTATATTTAAATACAAACTAACCTATTTGACATTTTCCTGAAACTTTCAAATGTTGTTTTTATATATTGCTTTTATTTAAATGGTAATGGTCTTTTCTTGCAATATTTCCAAATATAATTTTTAGCATAATTTAGTTTATTGTAGCATAATTTTCTAATTACAATACTTTCTGTGGGGTCATGGGCCCAAAATCATACAATGGGGCATGGGGCTTTGGCCGAGAGCGTGGTAGTCCGAGTCCGAGGAGGAATATCTCCTCGGACCAGCTAAAGCACGGTCAGATATAAGTCCTAAATGGTCAAAATGACCTTCTAGGAAGTTCTAAAGGATAGGAACTCAAGAATATCTAAGGGAAAGATGCTAACACCGCATTTATGTAGACAAGACCCCTGAACAGTGTTATCTTGGTTACCGCAACTCACAAAACGCTAGAGAGAGTGTCTGATGGGACAGGCACTCAAGTATAGGTTTGGATGATCAACAAGTGGAAGACCAAGATCGTTCAAAGGAGACTATATAATAGGAGAAACCCACCATGGAGAGAGGATCCTGGGATGAACAGAGAAAGCACTGTAGCAATCTCAAGAACTCCTGTAACCATTCTCATTCAATATTTACTAGAACAAAGCTCCTCGGATTGTGCCGAGAACAAACTTTCTTTGATAAACTCAGTTCAACTCTGTTTGATTGTCATGAACACCATATTAACTGTTATCCATGCACTAAAGCCTAGCTCTTTGACCCACTCTCTACAAATTTATTGTACTGGGCTCACTGGTCTAAGATACCATACACCTTGGGGTTGGGCTGCAAAACGTGTCCCTACAATTGAGCTCCCATCAGCAAGAGTCCCTGGAGAAGACCATTTTGGCGGTGGTGCATGCTACACGAAAGCTTCCCCATTATTTCCAAGAACACACACAGTTGTTGTTATAACTCAGCTTCCGCTCAAGTTTACACTTCGAAGTACTGATTATGCGGGGAGGATTGCTAAATGGGCACAGTTCTAGGGGCTTCTAACATCAAGTATATGCCTCGTACCTCTGTCAATGGGCTAGTTCTCGCGGGTCTAGTAGCCCGGTTTGCTGAATTCCCATTGGAGAAAGAAGCTGAGAATCAAGGCATGGATGGAAATCGGTTGGCACAATCTCCTTGCAAAAACTTCTATTATGGAAGGAATATATTGATATCTTTTAATCTTCTGAAGCGGTTAAACAGAACCTTAGCTATGCCAGGTCCTCGGACCTCCTGTTTTGGGGAAATTAACACGCACCGAAATCTTTTGAAGCGGTTAAACAGAACCTTAGCTATGCCGGGTCCTCGGACCTTCTGCTTTGGGGAAATTAACACGCACCGGCATCTTTTGAAGCGATTAAACAGAACCTTAGCTATGCTGGGTCCTCGGACCTCCTGCTTTAGGGAAATTAACACGCATTGGCATCTTTTGAAGCAGTTAAACAAAACCTTAGCTATGCCGGGTTCTCAGACCTCTTGCTTTGGGAAAATTAACACGCACTGGCATCTTTTGAATCGGTTAAACAGAACCTTAGCTATGCCGAGTCCTCGGACCTCCTGTTTTGGGGAAATTAACACGCACTGGCAACTTTCTAAGTGTTTAAACTGAACTCAATCATGCCTCGGTCCTCAGACCAGATGATATGGGAAGGTTAACATTCCATGACAACTTTCTAAGTGTTTAAGCTGAACTCAATTATGCCTCGGTCCTCGGACCAGATGATGTGGGAAGGTTAACACTCCATGACAACTTTTTAAGTGTTTAAGCTGAACTCAATCATGCCTCGGTCCTCGGACCAGATGATGTGGGAAGGTTAACACTCTATGACAACTTTTCAAGTGTTTAAACAGAACTTTAGTCATGCCTGGCTCCTCGGACCACATACTTTGGGGAAAGTAACGTTCCATGATATCTATTTGTTTCTCATTAAATGTCAAGACAGACCCAAGATTATAACTGACTCCTCAGATTGGTAGCTCTGAAAGGAGCAATTTACAGTACAAATATAGGGCGCGTGAAACGGCACTCCCACGGGTGTAAATCAAAGGATCAAGTAGAGTTAACTCTTAAAGAATTCAAAACCCCACTTTTCTCCTCGGATGAGAAGAAAAAACCGGAGTTTTGAGGGGCTATTGTGGGGTCATGGGCCCAAAATCATACAATGGGGCGTGGGGCTTTGGCCGAGAGCGTGGTAGTCCGAGTCCGAGGAGGAATATCTCCTCGGACTAGCTAAAGCACGGTCAGATATAAGTCCTAAATGGTCAGAGTGACCTTGTAGGAAGTTCTAAAGGATAGGAACTTAGGAATATCTAAGGGAAAGCTGTTAACACCGCATTTATGTGGACAAGACCCCTGAACAGTGTTACCTTGATTACCGCAACTCACAGAATGCTAGAGAGAGTGTCTGATGGGACAGACACTCAAGCATAGACTTGGATGGTCAACAAGTGGAAGGCCAAGATCGTTCAAAGGGGACTATATAATAGGAGAAACCCACCATGGAGAGAGGATCCTGGGATGAACAAAGAAAGCACTATAGCAATCTCAAGAACTCCTGTAACCATTCTCATTCAATATTTACTAGAACAAAGCTCATCGGATTGTGCCGAGAACAAACTTTCTTTGATAAACTCAGTTCATCTCTGTTTGATTGTCATGAATACCATAGTAACTGTTATCCATGCACTAAAGCCTAGCTATTTGACACACTTTTTACAAATTTATTATACTGGGCTCACTAGTCCAAGATCCCATACACCTTGGGCTTGGGCTGCAAAACGTGTCCCTACACTTTCCATCCAAATGAAGGTTAAAATGATAATAAAATAATTGGAATTTACAAAAAAGGAATAACTCTAACAATAATATTTTCCATAGTGAAAGTCAAATTGTTGTTTAAAAAATTTGGTCCTAATTATATCAAGGATCTTGTTTCTTATTGGAAAGTATATTTTTAAACTAAGCCTAGTGCTGATGTAAACAAAAATGGTAAATTTTATTTTCTCATTCAATGAGGAGCGGGTCAAGATACACACAAGGAAAAAAATTGTAAAAGTTTGTTGCCTAATCAAGAAATCACGACCATTAAGCCTATGCGACAATAAATAAATTATTGAATTTAATTTTTCACATTAATGTAAATCACTAAATTAGTAAAATAATTTCAATAAAATATTGCCTAAACAGACATGCATTAACTTGATAAGGAAAAAGAAATTAACATTTATTATCATAAAAGTGGAAATCCTTCAAACATGAAAGTTTAAATATAAAAATAAAACCATGACAACTTTTAAATGGCAAATTTGAGTAATAGGGTAAGTAGTTTTTTCTCCATTAATAACTCATTAAAATGGTGGCTATTTCACAGTTTCACCTTCACCCAATTTGAAGGAAGAAAAAAGAAAAAAGAAAAAAGAAAAAAGATAGACCGTACCCGATATTAGTCCTAGATGGTATAGAAGAAAAAAGAGAGCCCAACTCCAATTATGGGCTCTTTTCTCATTGTCTGTTCAATCTGGTCCAGTCCAGTATAGTTTTTGGGACCGGGACCCAAACCCAAATTGTTAGCATGCCCGTTAGCCCGTCACATCACCCACCCACTCACCTTCCTTATCGATCCAACCCGACCCATTTCGCAATTCCCACCCACTTTCTTTTCTTCCCAATTCGATTCACCAGAAAATCCAGATCTATTTTCCCCTTCTCCTCTCTCACACTATGTGATACTACTCTCTAGTCTCTCTCTCTACATAAAAACCAATTTCCCACACAGATCCAATTCCCCAACAGATCGGAATTCCAATTCCCACCCAACAAAAAAAATGGAAAAATCATGCACTCTCCTCGTCCACTTCGACAAAGCAACCCCAGCACTCGCCAACGAGATCAAAGAATCCCTGGAAGGAAACGACGTCGAATCCAAAATCGAAGCCCTCAAGAAGGCGATCATGCTCTTGCTCAACGGCGAGACCATCCCTCAGCTCTTCATCACCATCATCCGCTACGTCCTCCCTTCCGAGGACCACACCATCCAGAAACTCCTCCTGCTCTACCTCGAGCTCATCGAGAAAACCGATTCCAAGGGAAAAGTTCTTCCCGAAATGATCCTCATTTGCCAGAACCTCCGCAACAACCTCCAGCACCCCAACGAGTTCATCCGCGGCGTCACGCTCCGGTTCCTCTGCCGCCTCAACGAGTCCGAGATCGTCGAGCCGCTTCTGCCGTCGATCCTGTTGAACCTCGAGCACCGCCACCCGTTCGTGCGGCGGAATGCGGTGCTGGCTGTCATGTCGGTCTACAGGCTGCCGCAGGGGGAGCAGTTGCTGGATTCGGCGCCGGAGATCGTCGAGAAGTTCCTGACTTCCGAGCAGGATAGTTCGAGCAAGCGCAACGCGTTTCTGATGCTGTTCAATTGCGCGCAGGATCGGGCGGTGGATTATCTGTTCCGGAATGTGGATCGGATTGCCGATTGGGGCGAGCAGCTCCAGATGGTGGTGCTGGAGTTGATTCGGAAGGTTTGCCGCGCGAACAAGGCGGAGAAGGGGAAGTATATAAAGATTATCATCTCGTTGCTGAACGCGCAGTCGACGGCGGTGGTTTACGAGTGCGCGACGACGCTCGTGTCGCTGTCGTCGGCGCCGACGGCGATTCGTGCGGCGGCGAATACTTACTGTCAGTTGCTGCTGTCGCAGAGCGATAACAATGTGAAGCTGATCGTTTTGGATCGGTTGAATGAGCTGAGGATTTCGCATCGGGAGATTATGGTGGAGATGGTGATGGATGTGCTGCGAGCGCTATCGACGCCGAATTTGGATATTAGGAAGAAGACGATTGATATTGCTTTGGATTTGATCACGCCGAGGAATGTGGATGAGGTGGTGATGATGTTGAAGAAGGAGGTTGTGAAGACGCAGAATTTGGAGCATGAGAAGAATGGAGAGTATAGGCAAATGCTGGTTCAAGCGATTCATTCCTGCGCGATCAAGTTCCCCGAGGTTGCGAGCACTGTGGTGCATTTGTTGATGGATTTCTTAGGCGATTCCAATGTGGCTTCAGCTATTGATGTGGTGGTTTTCGTTAGGGAGATCATCGAGACCAATCCGAAGCTTCGTGTTTCGATTATAACTAGGCTTTTGGATACGTTTTACCAGATCCGTGCCGCGAGGGTTTGCTCGTGTGCACTTTGGATCATTGGTGAGTATTGCTTGTCTCTCTCTGAAGTGGAGACTGGGATCGTGACGATCAAGCAGTGTCTCGGGGAGTTGCCGTTTTTTACAGTGACTGAAGAAGGGGAAGTGCAAGATCAAGGTGCGAAGAAAGTTCAGCAAGTGAATTCCACCACTGTTTCTTCTCGAAGGCCCGCGATTCTCGCGGACGGGACTTATGCTACTCAAAGTGCTGCACTAGAAACTGCAATGTCACCGCCTACATTTGTTCAAGGATCGTTGTCTTCGACAGGAAACTTGAGATCATTGATTCTATCGGGCGACTTTTTCCTTGGGGCAGTTGTGGCTTGTACGTTGACAAAGCTTGTGTTGAGATTGGAAGAGGTGCAGCCATCGAAAGTTGAAGTGAATAAGGCATCTACACAGGCTTTATTGTACATGGTGTCGATGCTCCAATTGGGTGAATCATCGGTTCTTCCACAGCCGATTGATAATGATTCTCGTGATAGGATTGTTCTTTGCATGAGATTGCTGTGCAATACTGGTGATGAGGTAAGGAAGATATGGCTGCAGTCTTGCAGAGAGAGCTTTGTGAAAATGCTTGCGGATAAGCAGCACAGGGAGACAGAGGAGCTCAAAGCTAAGGCCCAGATATCTAATGCACAACCAGATGATCTTATCGATTTCTACCATTTGAAGAGCAGGAAGGTAAGGCATCATTGCCTATCTTATCTCTTGCGCATGTTAAACTTACATTGCATCATGAAATGTTTTATCATTACTTTCAGATTTGATGCTTGATAGATTATGCTGATAGTAGTTCATGAAATTTATTTGGATAGTATGCCTAGGCGGAGCTCATTCATAGGATTTAGAATCTCAAGCTGTATATGATACTTACATAATTATGAATATAAAAAACTAGAGTTAAGAAATAAAAGAGGAGAGAGAAGGGCTGGTGGCTGGAAACAAGAGCAAATAACCATCATAGTTGAACTTCATACTGAAGGTATCTATTTAACAAATCTTGTGTGCTATGAGACATTAAGTGTTATAAAATTTTGGATGTATTAAGAAGCACATGTTAAGTAACAATGTCAATTACAAGTGACAGTATTTACAATATGGTCTTATTGATCAATGGATGAAATTGTGAAAAACTGCTATTATAGCCAATAATGGATTTAACATAGATGAACTCCATGTTTAGGAGAAAGAAATAATTATTACCAGTACTTATTGATACTTCCTGAATGTATGGATGATTCATGATTTAAATAGTGAAAAAACTAAAATTCTATCATAGAGTCTTTTTTTTTTTTTTGAGAAACATAGTGTCTTTCTTGAACTGAACTTAATAGCTTATTATTGGACTCTCTTTCATAGATACTGATATGGGATACGCATATGAATCATAATGGACACGGTGATACATCAATTTGAAAATCTAGTATACAAAATGGAAGGGTATACTTTAATACATCGGTATTTAAATAAACATTTTGAATGACATAGTATGCTAATCTCTAGTTTAAAACGTAAATAACAAATTATGTGTAAAGAGTAGAATTAATTAAAAAGTTATTAGCTTCAGAGAGAGAAGAATTTCATGACTCTTTAACTTATCAAAAAAAAAAAAAAGGAATTTCATGACTCTTTAACCATGCCTGTAAATATAGCCAACTGATTGGAAAAACTTCAATAGGAGTTTCATTGGGGAGGCATGGGTGAGTAGAAGAAATTCTATCTAGTAGATTGGAAAATTTAAGTATGCCATTTCGTATAGGCGGGTTGGGTATAAGGAAGTTGACTACTTTCAATTAGGCATTATTGGGAAAGGGCTTTGGAGCTCCGCTTAAGAGAGTGATCTTTTATGGAGGATATTGGTGGGGATTGCATACGGGGTTTGTTCTTGGATCTTGGCCATCAATCTCATGGGTTTGGGGTCTTGAAGACAATCAGGGAGGGTTAGGAGTCTTTTAGTAGATTTACTAAATATACTGTTGGCATTGGTAAATTTGTAAGGTTCTGGCATGGAGCTAAACAATGGGGAGTGCACTGGAATCCAATTTTTATTGAGGTCAGCTCAATATTTTGGAGCTGGAAGTGCTTACAAAGTTTTTTGATATTCTATATTCACTTTCTATTCAAGAGCTTATGGAGAACAAGATGAATTGGAGGCTGAGTAAAAATGGGCAATTTACTGTTAGGTCATTGTTCGGGGCACTAAGAGGTGGTGTTCACTCTGATTTCCCTTGGAAGGCAGTTTGGAAGACCAAAGTTCCTATGAAGGAAGCATTTTTTGCATGGATGACATTTTTTCTGTTTGTGGGGTGCCGGGGGTACTTAACTAATTTTGTTGGAGAATCTTATCAGGAGAGGCGTATTGCTGGCCAATGGGTGCATCATGAGTTAAGAGTAATGACAAAAAATTGGATAATTTGGTATTGCACTTCCCAGTTGCTATGGATTATGAAATTTTATCTCTGTTATCTTTGGAGTGAAGTGAGTGATGCCTAAGACAGTGAAAGGTAATGAAGCTCAAAGTCCTTTGGAACTGGATTTTGGAATATTGCCCCATCTTGCTTAATGTATCATTTATGGAGAGAGAGGAATAGGAGGATATTTAATGACCAAGAGTTGTCCACGGAGAGTTTAAATCTCAATTGTAGGTTTGTATTATTGCATGTCATTGGATGCCCATAGACCTCGGAAGTCATCTGTTTTCAGAGACTCTTTGTATTTGTGATTTGTACTAGGAACTTTTGAGTATACATCCTGTATACTTATATGGTTCTTCTCGTATTTAGTTTTTGTTTAATGTGTGTTAGGAACCTATGGGTAGAACTCACCCTTGAAAACCGGCTTGCAAAGAGAGGGTGATGTAGGACAAATTAGGGATATCCTTATTCTTGGACACTTATTCTTGGGCTTTGCCTTCCAAAGAGAATATCCTTTCTTTAGCCAACGTCCACGACGGCTCACTTTAGCAACACTGACCCGATGGTAGCCTTTTCTCTTTTGGTGGCTCCACTCACCTATCAATTATTTTAATCTATGGGTAGAACTCACTCTTAAAAAACGGCTTGCAAGAGGAGGGTGCTCAAGAGCTTATAACACGGTTAAGTTTATACTTAATCTATGTGGGACACTAGGATCATAACAATGTTTATGTGTGAGAGAGAGAGAGAGAGAGAGAGAGGGAGGAGATATTAAAAATTAAATAAGTAATCCTGTTATATCGGGGAGTATCTGTGCTTCCTTGGTCACATGGGACCCTTAAACGTTTAAAGAAGAAAATCTTGTTGTGATGATGTATACAGAGCTGTGAACATTTTTTTATTATCCGTTGATCAGTTTTTAGGGTCAGCTTCTTCTCTCTGCCCGTATTCCTCAATTCTTATTTCAAATATTTGAGTTTGATATGCTTTCTTATATGCACATATTTACAGGGTATGAGCCAACTTGAGTTGGAAGATGAGGTCCAAGATGATCTCAAGCGTGCTACTGGAGAGTTCACAAAGGATGGAGATGATGCAAATAAGCTCAATCGGATTCTTCAGCTTACAGGTTTCAGTGATCCTGTCTATGCTGAAGCATATGTGACAGTTCATCATTATGACATAGTCCTTGATGTTACTGTCATCAACCGAACCAAGGAGACCCTCCAGAATTTATGCTTGGAGTTGGCAACCATGGGTGATCTCAAACTTGTTGAGCGACCACAAAACTACACCCTAGCTCCAGAGTCAAGCAAACAAATTAAGGCAAATATTAAGGTCTCTTCAACGGAAACAGGAGTCATTTTTGGTAATATTGTATATGAGACTTCCTCAAATGTTCTTGAGAGAAATGTTATTGTCCTGAATGACATCCATATTGATATAATGGACTACATCTCCCCTGCATCATGTGCTGATGTGGCATTTAGAACAATGTGGGCTGAATTTGAGTGGGAAAACAAGGTACATCTTTTTAATCATTACTGTTATTTTAAACTGTGTATTTATTTATTTATTTTTTTGAGAAACAAACTGTGTATTTATTGGTTACGCATTTGTTTCAATAATCTGAACCTTATTTATTTATTTATTTATTTTATAATAATAATAATCTGAACCTTATTGGGTAGGCATTTTGTCCCTTTCATTGAAGTGATCATACACGCTGCCTTTAGAACATATTTAAAATGCCCCTGAAGGATTTTGTTTTCTTCAATGCCTGGTAATTGTTTGAAACCATTTCATTCAAACATGAAATGTTGAAGTTGAGACCAATTGTTTTTGGCCCAAATGACATCTTCACCCCCCATAACAAGGGGGTGAGTGTGCTTTTTAATTATGTTTAAAAGTGATGATGGTAGATGGTGAACAAAAATGATTCTGCCGAAGGTGCATTTTAACAACACTGAATATATGTTGGTTTTTATTATTAGTTGTTTGCATCCATGCATGCTGCTGCTGCTGCATGCTATATTATTCTAGGAAAATGATCCGCTTATTTGTCTTTGAAATGAAGGGGGCCCATTTCATTGTCAATATTTAGTTTTCATGAATCTATGGTTGTACATGGTGCCACATCATTTAAAATCAGTTATAATTCCTTATTGGATACAAAACTTGTACTCCATTTTATTTGCAGAAATTTTCACTAGCAAATTTACTGACTGGAAGCTAGTGCTTTTGTATGTTAGGCCAGGGACTTAACTTTTTTTTTGATAAATAGGCCAGGGGACATCTTCATTCATTGATTTTCATATGTGATGCTTTTAGGATGTTTGTTATCTAATCAGTTACCTTTGCTAGTGATCTGAGACTCGGGTAGGATGTTTGTGACATTATTCTTGCATTTGCTTTTGGGTAATTCCCCATCTATATAGATTGGGTTTCAGTGTTTTAGGCCAAATTTCTCAATGTCTAAGTTCCTGTAGCATATGTTGTTTCATATCCAATAGACAATGTCTATATCTCTTTTGTCTTTAGTTTTAGTATCTTTTTCTCATCTTGTGCTTGCAGTATCTTAGCATTTTGGGATTATTGGTCAGCATTCTAATTTATATAAATATAATGTTTTTTCTCAGGTTGCTGTAAATACTGTCCTTCAAGATGAGAAGGAATTTCTTGACCATATTATCAAGTCTACCAACATGAAGTGCCTCACACCACCGTAAGTTCTATAACTCTGCATTAAGCTTTCTTTACCTTATGCTAATTGACTAAGGATCTGTGTGTGTGTGTGTGAGAATCATTTGAATGTATTAGTAATCATTTTTGTCTCTTTCTTTTTTTCTTTTTTTTTTTTCTTTTTTTTGGGGGGGGGGGGGGGGGTAATTTCTATTTTGATTGAACCATTGTGAATTATGATGTATAGTATAAGAAAATATGTCTTACTCTTGTTTGAAGTCTTGGATGTATGTCATGTTATACAGTGTTTGTTTCTCTTTTGGTTTAGGTAAGACTTGAGAGGGATACAGATTTCATTGTTAATTTTGGTTTATGGCATGCACAAAGATGATATATAAATGCTGCAGTATAGTTTGGGAAAGAAATCTATGATGATTCCTATAAAAACCACCGTATTTTACCATTTTTTTCATATAAAATGCTCATCACATGATTTTTCTTTCATAATACCATGTGAGCCACCTGCTCCCATTCCTTTTGGGTTCCTCTTTTTCTACCATGCCATAAGTAATTGTAAATAGAAAGTAAATAATTGCCCAGTCAACATGATATAATTTTTAGGATGTTGGAACTTAGTGTAGGCAACCTTGATGCCTTATATTAAACAAAGGAAAAAAAAAAAAATTCAAATACAGTAGTTTTGACTTGATTTATATTTTCTGATCCTAAACTAATTTAAATTTAGCTTGTCAGTCTTCATGTGTTAGTAGTAATATGATGAAGCAGTGATGGGGATTTTTTTGGGTTACCAATCCCTACAAAAGTGTAGCGTAAATATGTATGAACTCACTTTTCAACTTATTGTTTTTTGTTCAACACAAACTCTATTGGTCAATGCACTTGATTTATCTTTTGTTGCCCATTCTGTGTTTTTTATAAGTATATAAATTCTATACATAACTAATAAAAGGCTAAAAGGGGTGCAACCTAGTACAGGGGAAGAGTAAACAAAGGATGAGCCAACAAGAAAGAACAGAGATTAAAAGAAAAGTGGTTTTTATGTTAGTGTTGATTGGGATTATGATGATTGTTTGACAGTGACCTTTTTCTTATGATACTTTTTAAATGCTGTCATATTGCAATCTTATATAAGAATTATTTTTTTATTATTACTATTAACCTTTTGTATTATATTTCAAAAATTTCTAAAATGGAAAGTGAGATAGAATAACAGCATAATAAAAAAAATTCAGATTTTACTCTACACCTCCAAAATTCTACATTGGAAAACCTCAATCAGTGGCTATTTTATATCCTGGAATAGTAGTTCATAAGCTTTTGTAGATTTTGGAGGCTCAATTTTGGTTTACTGTCCAATGTTTGCAGATTAGGTTTAGGCTGATGAATTAATGAAAAGTAGATAGGGGATTTGGGACTAAGGCTTTCTTGTTGTTTTGGGGGGAGATGCGATTAAATTATTTAAACCCTGCAGCCAAATGAAACTTTCATCCCACTTAAACACAGGCTGTGGATAAGAGGTTTCCGGTTCTAATCCTGTGAGGTACATGAGTCAAATTACCAAGCCCAAAAGAAGAAAAAAATATTTTATTTATCAAAATAGAAAAAAGAAAAAAAGGGATGAAACCCTACAGAATCATCTCTGTTTTTATAATTCCCAAGTTCAAAATCAGAATTCTTAGACATTGCCATTGCCAATATGTGCACATATTATTCAGCAGCTATATATTGGCTGACAGTAGTTGAATCCATTGCTATAGATCTTTATTTTGCTAATATAAGGGATATCTTCTAACACAACAATTATTTTCCCCCAACTTATTATGCACGATGGAAATATAAATCACGGATCCTCTGAGTTTGTTACCTTCTCTGTCTGATGTATGAGGTGCTCAAAGCTTAAATCTTCTTTTTAAATTTATGATTGTAACTCATTTAATAAATGGAATCATAGTGTTTCATTTGAAAGAACCCCAAAACTGCCTAACCACCTCACATTGTAGGCAGGATGGTACTTCCCCCATGTACTAAGTGTTTGGGGGTCCACTGGGGGGAAGGGGGGGAAGGGTTTGAGCTGTGGGGTTGCAACGTGTAATTATTTCTAACTAATATTAAAAAAAGTTGCCTAATATACTTGCTTTTACTGTTATAGAAGTTAGTTTAACTAGTTACATTTATCCTCCCATTACATCCTTTTGTATGAAACTTTTTGGGAAGAAATGATTGGTGACTGACTGATTTTCATTTGTGCTTGTTCTGATCATTCCTTGATTGGAAATCAGATCGGCTCTAGAAGGGGAGTGTGGGTTCCTTGCTGCTAACCTCTATGCAAAGAGTGTTTTTGGGGAGGATGCCCTGGTGAATGTTAGCATCGAGAAACAAACAGATGGTAAGCTGGGTGGATACATCAGAATAAGAAGTAAAACTCAAGGTATTGCCCTGAGTCTTGGGGACAAGATCACTTTAAAACAAAAGGGAGGCACTTAGACTGGACCGGATGCTTAATTTCTGCCCATTTTTTGAAGCGCTTAGCCTTTTTCAGTTCCAACCTTATTTGTGTCCCTTTGATGGCAGCATTACTTTTATCTGTGTCTGTGTCACTTAATATTTACATCTATATTAACTTGGAGATCCAAATTTGTTATTGTTTTGAATTTTGCATCAGTCGTTGCACTTTTACAAATAGTGATAGGCATGTGATAATATTGGCATACATTGATGTGAGACAGTTTTGTGCTGTGGCCTTATATTGTTATGTCAAACTTTTAGTTGATTTTTTATATGAATCAGTACTCTCTCTCTCTCTCTCTCTCTCTCTCTCTCTTTGCGTGTGTGTGTGCGAGCGGGCGCATGAGTATATGTTGACTTGTTCTTATTGCTACCTAGAAAACAATTTTCAAGAAGAAATCTGCTAGAGTTATTGTCATGAGACAGGGACTTTTTCTATTTTAGAGCACTTTTGCGTGCAGAAGACAGAAGGATGCATTCTAACAAAATCGCACATCAAAAAATTATTATTTTTAAATAAATTCAGAATGAATTTTGAGATGAATCGTGTTCGTTTGGGAATTGCTTATTTTCGGTAGCTTATTTGCGTAGTTTTTATCAAAAGATATAGTTTTTGACAATTTTATGTTAAATGCGTTACAAAAAGCTAAAAGTTAGTTTATTTAAAAAAAAAAAAAAAACTAAAAGCTAGGTTATTTGCAAAAAAAAAAAAAAAAAAAAAAAAAAACTGAGACAAAAAGCCAAGAGCAAAACTTTTTTCGTCAATTCCCAAATGCACAAGAAAACTGTCCCTCGGAAATCATTATTGATGGGTGCTTTGTGGAGTAGTTCTCACTTCTCAACTTCTGATGATGATCCTACTCTCACAAGTCATAGAGTTTTAAAAACTTTTGATTGCATGGTTGTTGCAACAGACTGTAGTGTTCAATAGCCATTGATGCGGGCGGCTCTTATTGGATAGTACGAGATTAGTTTCTTCTATTTTGTGACGTGTTGTCCACCCAACTGTACCTAAATTCAGTGGGCCTTTTCTTTACTAAAGAGGACAAGGTTGAACTGAATGTGGAGTTGCACCAACGCAATCTAACAGTAGATCGCCTTATCAAGAGAGATAATACTTTCTCGGTGTAAATGGTAGATGAGAGTTTCCCCACGACTCTAGGAAAATCTATTAGTGGATAATGTTATTAAATGCAAAGCTAGTTCTTATTTTGTCCTATTTTGTTTTCACAATCAAATTAAATTACTTTTGTGCTTTGTTAAACGATCCCAAGAATAATCACCTTTTAAAAGTTTAAACCTTTTTTCTTTTTTGTTTAGGGAATGTTGAAGAAATTTTAAACCTTGATCTTTTGTATAAATGGAGGGGATATGACCTGTTTAGAAGTACCAATGAATTTAGCCAATTCCAATTGATGAAAAATACTAAGAGTGTCATTAAAAAAATGGTTTGAGTGTGCAGTTCATGAAGTAAAACTCAAGCCATAAAATATAATGTTGTCTAGCACATAATCACGGTTTTCTTCCCTGTTCAAGGAATTCACTCATTTGGTCATGTTGGTTGTGGTATCTGAGATATTTGTTTGCAAGTGAGGATTGGTTTGAATATGGTAGGCTTCTTCTTTTACTTTATTTGGTGATGGTTGGTGAGGAAAAGTAAAATAAGTGTTGGAAAAGAAACCACAAAGGATTTCTTTACTATACTCTCAGCTTGAATTAAAAGCCTAACTACTAGTAGTTGGTTGGTGCATTCTAAGAATGGCCATGGCTGTGGTGGAGAGCATTGAGAATCTAGTATCTGCTAGGCAATTGTTGCAGACTAGCTTGGAGAAATCAAGAACTCTTGCTTCTGCACTAGACAAAATGGGGCCTAGAGTGGAAGAGATTAACCAAAGATTGCCATCTTTGGAAGCAGCAGCAAGATCCATCTCAATACAACAATGTGCATTTTCCAGAATTAGAGACCATGTTGATCGTGCTATAGGACCTGCTGTTGCAGTTCTGAAGGTCTTTGATACTGCTCGTGAACTTGAGAATTCACTCTTGTCTGACCTTTGTTCTGATCTCTTTGATTACCTCTCAGTCATGAATCTTCTTGAAGAAGCATTGAAATTTCTTTCTGACAATTGTGAGCTAGCAATGAAGTGGTTGGAGGGCATCTTTGAATGCGTGGAGGACAATGCAGTCACCAATGATTGGTGCCTCTTGAATGTGAAGAAATCTTTGAGAATTCTACAGGAGCTGCAAGTCTATGATGAGCGTGCCCATCTTGAAGGAGGGTCTCTCAGTGCTGCATTTAGAAAGCTAGAAATTGAATTCAAGCGACTTCTGCTAGAAAACAGTGTTCCTCTTGTTTTGGATTCCCTAGCAACATCCGCTGCAGAGCAAGCCTCCGTTTTTGCTTCATCATCTTGGCCTGTGCCTCTCGTACAGAAGTTGCAGGCTATTGTTCAAAGATTAAATTCTGATAACCAGCTTGAGTCCTGTATGTCTGTATATGTTGATGTGCGAAGTTCAAATGCTAAACAAAGTTTACAAGCTCTTGGTTTGGATTACCTTGAGATGTCAATCACAAAATTTGATGATGTGCGGAGTATAGAGGGGTACATAGACCAATGGAGTAAGCATTTGGTGTTGGCAGTGAAGCACGTATTTGAGCTTGAGCA
The DNA here is from genome assembly GCA_030021035.2 of Notholithocarpus densiflorus. Taxonomy (NCBI): domain Eukaryota; kingdom Viridiplantae; phylum Streptophyta; class Magnoliopsida; order Fagales; family Fagaceae; genus Notholithocarpus; species Notholithocarpus densiflorus. The sequence goes on from JARYZH020000610.1 coordinate 44,831, forward strand.
TAGGCTCTGCAATGATATCTTCAAGAAGATAGGATCAGAAGTTGCAATGGGATGCTTCTCAAAAATTGCTTCTCAATCTGGAATCCTTGCTTTTCTCCAATTTGGGAAACATGTGGCTGAAAGTAAAAAGGATCCCATCAAGCTCTTGAAGCTGTTAGACATGTTTGCTTCTTTGAACAATCTGAGATTTGATTTCAATCGGCTTTTTGGTGGAGAAGGCTGCATCAAAATAAAGAATCAGACAAGAGATCTCATAAAAAAGATTGTTGATGGCGCCTGTGAGATTTTCTGGGAACTTCCTCTTCAAGTGGAATTGCAGAGGCGAAGTTCTCCTCCTTCAGATGGCAGTGTTCCAAAGCTGATAAGCTTTGTAACTTTCTACTGTAACCAGCTGCTTGGCGATGATTATAGGCCAATCTTGACACAGGTTCTTGTAATCCATCAGAGTTGGAAACAAGAGAAGTACCAAGAGGGTCTTATTCCCAACCAAGTTCATGATATAATGAAAGAAATTGGGCTAAATTTGGATGGATGGTCAAAGGCCTATGAGGATATCTCCTTGTCCTACCTCTTCATGATGAATAATCACTGCCATTTTTGCAATCTGAAAGGCACAAAGCTTGGGGATATGATGGGAGATTCTTGGTTAACAGCACATGAGCAGTACAGAGACTTTTATACAGTACTCTACTTGAAGAAGAGCTGGCAAAGGCTTCTGGCACCTTTAAGCCAAAAGGGTCTAACTTCATTGTCTGGTGAAGATTTGGTTGAGAGGCTAACTACATTCAATGAGGCTTTTGATGATTGTTATAAAAAGCAATCCAACTGGATTATCTGCAATGAAATCTTGAGGGAGAAAGTATGTAAACATCTAGTGCAAGCTATTATACCTGTTTATATGTGTTACCTGCAAAACTTCAGTCTTTTGGTCGAACAAGATGCTAATGCGGGCAAGTATGTGAAATACAGCGTGCAAAATTTAGAGAAAATGCTAAGCTCTCTGTTCCAGCCAAACCTAACAAGTCTTGGGGTTACTAAACAAGGACTCTTGCTTGGTAATGTGAAATCCACCGGACGGGGTATGGAGAATATGGTCAGCTCTCTGTTCCAGCAGAAGTTAAGGAGGTACGGCAGTATCAAACAAGCACATTGGATTGGTAAAATAAAAAATTTTGTGACCAACCAATTCCGCTTGACACTTACCGCAATTTGATAGTATGTATGCCATTGTCAAGAGGCAAAAGAACAGCTTTCCCTAAGCTTACTGCATGGGAACACTAATTAATTTCTTTTTATCTTGATGTTTATAAGATGTCTTCTGCAGTACCTAGTTTGCTTGTAGGTGTAGCCTTCTACAAATTGTCAAAGTAATACATAGCCTTATTTTTCAAAGTACATAGTTTGCTTGTAGCCTTCTAAAAATTGTGTATATTTTTCAAAGTAACACATTACCTGAACATGTTGCCCATATCTTTGCGACTAGATTATGCATGTTCATAAGCCGAAGGCACATGACTTTTTATTTATTTATTTTTATTTTTTAAGGATGACAATGCCGTAAATTATCTTGAGTATAAAGTTTTAGAAAGTTTGTTAAGCATAAAGATTTACGGGCGCACCGTTCGTGACCCTCCCCTCTCATTATACACTGTTCTGAGAGTATAATAAGTGTGTATTCGTTCCTCTTACATAATGGTGAGTCTCGCAAATTTTAAATTCACGTTGAAACCCACTATTCATGTGAGATGAATAAGTCTACATTTAATGAACCTTGAGTATTCTACAATTTTCCCAAAACAATTGTAATTTCCTTTTTTAGAAGATTTTTTTACGTTAAATTACCCAAAATAATTTTCTATTATTATTTGAGAAAGAAAAGGTAAAGAAAGAAGGCTTTCAAAAAGAGTTTGAATTTGGTAAAGATGAGGTATAAGGCTCATGTTTTAAACAATTCAATAAGAGTTTGTGACATCAATTTTTACTTAAAATTCAATATATTTTATCACACCTAATAAGATTTCAATAAACTCCCAGTTGAGTTAGATTTTTTGATGGATATTAGAATTGATTAGATATGGTTGTGTCTATTCTTTAATATGTGATCAGATAATAAGACATGTTGGGATTAGAGGATGTAAAACTTAGGTTTTACACCACACTCTTATAAAATTTAATCTTAACTTGAGCTAAACTTACCTCAACTTTCTTTGCAACCAAACAGGTTCATTGTTAAATTATTTTTATTTGTTTTTAATATTTTTAAGGAACCAAATAATGGAAATTTCTTTTTTTGAGAGAACGAATCTTCATTCAGATGAAGACCTGGTCTTGTATTTGGAACATAGTGAGAACGACAAGAGGTCAGAGGTAGTTTGTGTTTTTGGTTTTTTATGTTTCCTCAAATAATAATGGAATTTTTTGGGGTTTAGTGTAAATAAAATCACTAAAAAAAATTAAACTACGTCATTTTAGAGGTCACTAAAGTTGAATTTCTGACAAAGACTAATGGGTTAAAACTTAAAAAGACTGAATTAGACATATGTGACGTTAGGAATTGAAATGAACTTTAGGCAAAGTTGGAGGGTTTGATTTGTAATTTAACTTATTTAATATTTTTATATACAAGTTTATGACTAATCATTCATGTTTATGGTTATGGTTATGACTCACTGAACCTCTCTTCTTGGAAGTCAAAAGCCATGATAAAAATCAAACCCTTCTCATAATTTATTATACTCTTTAAAATGAGAAATGATATAAAAGTTAGTCACATAAGCAATGGTATTTTTGTTAAGAAAAAGTTTAGCTCAAAACTTGTTTGAAGCTATCTTCTTCTACCCTATTATATGACGATTAAAAAGACTATTCATGTGTGGTTTTAGTCATATGACTTTTATTCATATGGACCTTTCTTCTTCAAAGTCAAAACCCACAATAAAAATTGAACTTTTGATCGGTTAAAACTCAAGTTCACAGGAAATGAAAATTTTCAAAAGAAAAAAAAAATTATGGAGGAGTTAATTTTTCCCCTTCTTAGGACAGCGTATAGGATGCCTATCTTGCATATAAGTTGCAAATAATAGAACCATAAATTTGAAAGTTTCCTGCCATATTTATCTCTTAAGGCACCACAATTTGTGAGTTATTATTTAAAATTTGGCAAGAAACTATTTTATCCCCTTGCCCCCATTATTTTTTTCAGATTAACTTTTGAATTATGCTTAAATGTCTAGCACAACAGCTCCTATAACTTCAATTTCAATTTGTTAAAAACCATAAACTACAATCTCATTCAAAATCGAAAAAAAAAAAAAAAATCATGATAATATGCACAAGCAACTACCATGGGACTAGTTATAGCGCTTCTAGAAATTCCATTTCTAGGATTTTGATGGAAAAACTTTTCATTGATCCAAAACCAAACAATTGGTTGGTGTTCGGAGTAGGGTTTGTGAATTGTAGTTATTTGTAATACAATGAGTTTATTGGGATCCTGCATTTTAATTAAGTGCCATGTTTTGGCTTTGTTCCTACAGCCCCATATAAAGCCCCATTAACAAAGGTCTGCGGAGTATACATTTGAAACGCATGTGGAAGACAAACCAGAACTAATTATTTTCCATTCACTAGTGGAGAGTTGGTAAGTGTAAAACCCTTGGGTTGACAAGATTTTTCAAAGCCAAGTGTATACTTCTAAGGAATCAAACAGAGGAAGAAAAATTCTTCAAAAATCTAAACTTTCCATTTCCAAATTTCACATTTTCTCAATAATCAAACAAAACATGACCCTAGAAATCCCTTTTCTAGTGAAACAAACAATCTCCAGTAGTTCAATGGATGGAATACAAATCTGAAATTAAAATAGCAAACAATTTTCCTTTCCTCATATTTCTTTGCAACCTAACGGGTTCATTGTAAATTTTTTTTATTTGTTTTAAATATTTTTAGTGAACCAAATTATGGAAAATAAGAAAGAATGAATCTTCATGCTGATGAAGACCTAGTCTTGTATTTGGAAATTGAAAATAGTGAGAATGGCAAGAGGCAAGAAATCAGGGCTTGTTTGTGTTTTTGGTTTCTTTATCTAATTCTTCTTTTTCCCCTCAAATAATAATGGATTTTTTTGGTGATGTAGTTTAAATAAAGTCTCTAAAAGAATGAAACTACATCATTTTGAAGGTCACTAAAGTGTGCATTTCTGATAGAGACTAAGGAGGTGACTAAAAGACTGAATTGGATGTAAGTGAACTTAGAGAGCTAAATTGAACTTCAGAAAAAGTTATAAGGTTTAATTTATAATTTAACCTATTTAATATTTCGGATTCAATTCGGCCATGCTCATTTAATCCTATCTATCTTTTTTGAGATTCAATTCGACTGTGCCCGTTTAATCTCACGCGGATTCAATTCAGCCATGCTCGTTTAATGCTATCTATCTTAAAAAAAAAAACATAAAAACACTGTTTTGACAACTTACTTTGAAAAATGATTGTGTAAAATAGAAAGAGACATTACCAACACCACTGGTTCTGTGTGTTTTAATACACAAATGAATGTTGCTTTTCTGGGTTATTTGTTGTCTATAAAAGAAGGGTGTGTTGTGTTTGGTTACCAAGAAAGTTCACAAAAAGAAAATAAAATGAATTAGAGATTAATTTGTTTTGGATGTATTGTGTGATTGGTTAGCAAGAAAGTGAAAAAACCAAACAAACAAAAAAATCCATACAATTATTTTTTTAAATTTTTTGTTTAAATGAAGAATTAATTTTTTTTTTGTAATTTTTAATTTTTATTTCTAATTTTTTAATGAGTTAATGATTGGAACAAAAAATGTACATACCAAAATAGTATTTTTGTCAATAAAGAAATAGATTCTTATATGATTATATAGATAAAGTTTTTTGCACAAGGGTGAAAAAAAGAAAGTAAAATTGATTGAGGACACGCAGCATCCAAAGAGATTGAGTGTCATTACTCATTACTATCGTAACAAATGTAATAAAGTCTAAATTTAATTCTTTTTTTTTTTTTTTTGAAATTCCATCTAGCGTTCAATTGTTTTGATAACATATCTCTGTGATTTAGATTTTATATAATCACAGTCTTGGACTAATTTGTTGTCAACAAATTAATTGTTGAAAAAGTGTTTTATATAATATTCATGTGGCTTACTAATCAATGTGCACATTTTTTTAGAATAAATTATTGTGCACATGATATGTGATTTAAGATAAATATAGTCATATTTATATTTTTTTTACCTATAAAAAAAATCAAAAAATGAGAACATAAAATATAAGAAGAATTCTTTAGATGATTCTAAATATAAAAAATGACGATGTTTTTTTTTTTTTTTTTTTTTTTTTTTTTTTTTTTTTTGTTTAGCTTACATAATATATTCATGGGAAATTCATTGGTTTATAAGTTCAGGGAATTTCAATGATACACAAGGCAACTCAGCACTGCAATAGCATTAATGTTGCCAATACCATCTAAACCTTGGCTCCTTCAAAATTTGCTTGATAGAGAGTACAAAGGAAAGAAAAGATATTATCTAATTTAGAAGAGAAAAATTATTAATACTATTAGTAGAGTGATTTCTAATTTTAAAAGGAAGTTTTATTCTAAAAATATATCTAATTATTTGCAATAGTATTATAGTACTCTTACGGAAATAAACTAATAAAATAATTTTTGCAAAAAGAGAAAGGGAGCCGAATTTTTGTTGTTGTATTGTTACTTGTCAGTAGACATGGCAATACGGGTCAGAATTTTCTGACCCGACTCGAAAAATACTTGACCTGAACCCAATTTTTTTGACCCGAAGCAAAAACGGGTTGACCCGAGACCCGACTCGATTTTTTTTTCCAGGTCAACCCGACCCGACCCGACCCGAATAACCCGTGACCTGACCCATTAAAAAAATTTGCTAATTTTTTTTTTTAATTATGTCCTGATACTATGTGTATAAAGTACAAAGTATCAAAACTAATAATAATATATTCAATATTTACCGCAACAATTAAGAGGAGCTTTACTGTGCATGACAACAATAGACAAGACATCACAATTCACAACACTGCACTCTACACAACACAAGGGCCAATTGGTCAAGGCCGTCAGTCACAACCATTAAAAATAAAAAAATATCTTATCCAAATATGCTTGCTAGCTGTAGTCCATCACTTAATTCTATTCACTCTTGAAAGTTGAGTTCCTCACTTCCTCTACTTCTCCTGCGCCTCCAAAGTCCTCTGTCCTTCTTCAGTCTTCAGTTCTTCACACATTCGGCATTCCACATTTTTTTTAGTTTCAGTGTTTCACACAAAGCAGTCAAAGCTTGCGCCTCTGCCCTTCTACACTGCTCTGCTTTCTCACTTCTCTCAGTTCACTGCTCTGTCTCTCGCCACCCACAAGCCACACGGCCCACACAGCTGCTGACCCATTTAAGAGGAGCACAACCACAAATCATCAACTATGGTGAAGTTAAGTTAAATCCTTTTCATCATTCTCTTAGATCCCTAAATGTTTTTAGTTTTTGGATTGATTTTTTAATATTATAAATTTATGATTTAGCAATAATAAATGTTGTTTTGTGCTGACTGGTAGAATGTATGTATACCTCATAGACTCATAGTCATCTCATTAGCTTATGTTTTGATGTTTCTTTATATAATGCTTCATTTTCTACATTGATTTCTAAATTTTTTGATATCTGTACTAAATGGTTCATGTTCTCATTTATTGACATGAATTAGTATTTGTACCTTTTAATTAACATAAGCAATGGTACACGTGTGATTGTTTGTTTGTCAAATCCAAAGTTGGCTCTGACTTGTGATATCTTTAGTTTACATCTTTTTGAATGCCCAGCCCATAAGTTAGTGGTACAATTTGATTGTTGAATGTCTGTGTCATTTGGATGAATGTGTCATCAAATATAGTATACTGCTCTGCCTCTACCTCTGCCTCTGTGTCATTTGGATGAATGTCTTATGTAGTTGTGTTTACAGTTTCTTTAGATTTTTTTAAATAGATTATAATTTTAATTTTAATTATATATTTTGCTTTGATAATTAGAGTACAGCGGCTTCTCCGGCTGTAAATTTGGAAAGTGACGATAATGCGGTAATTATGGATACTTCTACTAATCCTTCACCATCTTTAAGAGTTAATTCAAAATCAAAGTTTAAGAAACCAAAAAGAGTTTCAAGGAAAAAAACAAAGGAAAAAGAAAAACTACACACTTCTATGGTTTGGACTGAATTTCTGAAATTGCCTATTGATGAAGAAGGGTTAACTAAGGCTACTTGTCAATGGTGTGGGAAAATGTTTTTGGCGGATAGTCATCATGGAACATCAAACTTGCATCGCCATCTTATTAAATGCTTAAAACGAAATGAATTAAAACAAGATGGTGAAGAAGAGGGTAAGGTGTTACAAAACAAGATAACTTAAGAAGAGTTTTGTGAGATGTTAGCGGAGGCTATTATTAAACATAATTTACCATTTAGCTTTGTTGAGTATGAGGGCATTAGAAAAATTTTCAGCTATCTAAATTCAGATATTAAACATATTTCTAGGAATACTTCAAAAGCTGATGTTCTAAAACTTTACAAGAATGAGAAGGATGATGTTAAAAATAAGTTGAAATCAATTCCTGGGAGAAGGATGATGTTAAAAATAAGTTGAAATCAATTCCTGGTAGAATATGTTTGACTTCGGATTTATGGACCTCTATTACAAATGAGGGATGTATTTGTCTTACGGCACATTATGTGGATGAGAATTGGAAATTGAAAAACATCATCTTGAATTTTTGTCATATGCCACCTCCACACACGGGAAGACTTTTATCGGAGAAAATTTTAAGTTTCTTGGAAGAATGGGGTATTGAGAAGAAAATATTTTCCATTACTTTAGATAATGCATCTAATAATGATAATTGCCAAGATTTCATAAAGCAAAAGCTTAATGAGGGGGGGTTTATTGTTATGTGATGGTATCTTTTTCCATGTGCGTTGTGGTGCTCATATATTGAATCTTATTGTTCAAGAAGGATTGAAAGTAATAGATGACTCGGTGATTAAGATCCGAGAAACTATGAAATATCTTAAAGGATCAGAGAGTAGAATGTGCAGATTTGATGAATGTGCCAAGATAGTTGGTATGAAGAGAACAAAGGGTTTACGTTTAGATGTATGTACAAGATGGAATGCAACATATGACATGATTGACAGTGCTATGAGATATCGTTCTGTGTTGAACCGTTTAGCAGAGGAAGATGCTAATTTCAAGCATTGTCCATCAAGGGATGAATGGAATAGAGTTGAAAGGATAACTCAGTTTTTGAAACCTTTCAATGACATTACAACTCTATTTTTTGGAACTGATTACCCTACAGCAAATCTATATTTTTAAGGAGTGTCTCGAATTGAATTACTCTTACTTGAAGAAACAGAGAGCCAAGATTCATTTATCTGTAATATGGCAGAACAGATGAAAGTTAAATTTGACAAATATTGGGATTGTTATAGTGTGGTGCTAGCTTGTGCCATTGTTCTTGATCCAAGGTATAAGTTGGATTATGTGAACTATATTTTTAAGAAAATAGAGCCAATTGAGCACATTGCTGAAATAAAGGTGGAGAGCATTGAGACTACATTGTATAAGTTTTTTTTTCAGAATATGAACGCCCCAAGCCTATGGCCACTACAAATGTTTCATCTTGTGTTGGGAGTTCTAGTCATACTAGCGGTGCTGCGGATGATCCTGATGATGATGAAGATAAGGAAGATGATGTAAGTGAATTGCATTTTATTTGGTATATGTTGTGCTATGTTTTTTTAATAATAAAGATTGTAATGTTGTGTGGTATTATTTTTCATTGCAATTTTTTTTAATGATTAGGAATTTGCTCATTATGAAAGTGGTCGTGGTACCAAAACAAAAAAATCTCAGTTGGACTTATATTTAGAAGAGCCTAGACTTGACAAAAAGCAAAATTCAAAGTTGGAAGTTCTCTCTTGGTGGAAAGAGCAACGTTGAGTAGATTGAGATTGAGGTGTAATTCTTATAAAATATTTATTTATTCTTCTTTACTTAATATGTTATGTTTATTTTTAAATCTTTTTTTGTTTAGTTTATCTTTCTAAGTAATCTAACTTTACTATTATTTTAAATGTAACAGGAACATGTTCACTTAAGAAGACCGATAATTTACTACTTTGCTGGCTTACTTGTTTTGTTAGTTTTAGGATCTATCTCTTTATTGAAGTTGTAAACTTGTAATTATATGCATTTTGACAGTGAACTATTAACATTGAAGACTCTTTCCATCATGAATTTATGACTATAAATAATTTTTGTTATGCTCAAAAGTCAAAACTGTCAGAATTGGAAGGATATTAACAAGTGGCATTAAGTGCAATTCATTTGCTTAACTGATTTTATTCATTCTCTCTAAACAAGTTGTCATTGATTTGTTTTTGTAATTGGAAAAAAAAAATTGTTTGAAAAATACGGGTCAACTCGACCCGACCAACAACCCGATTGACCTGTTTAAAAATGACTCGTGACCTGTTTGACCCGCAAACCCGATTGACCCGACCCGAACCCAACCCGACCTGCCCGTTTTGCCATGTCTACTTGTCAGAGCAATAGCATCAATCCGTCTAAAAGTTTTTGTTTATTTTAGTATAATAACCTACTTTCTCTATTTTACACAGCCATTTTGCAAAAATATCCACATCAGATTATCTATCACACACCCTCTTTTATTTAAATATAGTAATATTTTTCTTACATTTTTTATTATTAATATTTAACACCTACCCTGGCAGCCTCACCCACCTTTAAACACACGCCAACTCTCTCTTTCTTTTTCTCTAAACCTTCTCTCTCTTTCTTTTTCTCATTTTCCTTCTTCTTTCTTCTTTTTCTCTAATCCTTCTTCTTCTTTTTCAATTTGGATTTGACTATGGGCGGTGATTTTGGGTTTGCAATTTCAGTTTGATTTTGGGTGGTGGTTTTGGGCGGATCGGGTGGATCTCTCCATTGTTGTGGGCAGATTTCAGGCAAATTTCTCAAACTTGAACCAACCTCACCACCGCCATCATCACACTGCCGCCAACAACCCAAGCAAGCCCTAGTTGTAGTGACCCACCACCGTCACCTCCGATCTTGATGTAGCGCTGCCATGGTCCTCACTTGACTTCATATTGGTTTTGGTTAATTTTGTGGTTTGATTTCATCTGGTTTTTGCTGGTTCTATGATGGGTTATTGCTAATTTTAGTTTTTGGGTTTTTGTATTTGGGTGGTATTGCCTTGATCAATGGTTGAGGCTGAGGCAAGGGTGGTTTTGTGGTCAGAAGAAGACAGAGGGGAAGAGTAAGACAAAGGAGAGAGAGAAAAAAAAGAATTAAAAAATCATTTACACATGAACAGTGACTGTGGAGATATGCACAATTATTGTAGCAATTTTGCATATGAGAAGTGTTATAGATAGACTAATGTGGGTAGTTTTTGAGCAAAAATGTGTAAAACTCAACACTTTTTCCATTTTGCACTTTTTTTTTTACTGAATTTTTCTATTTTGCACATATTGATGCAAGTGCTCTTACTTACTATAAATGGAAAGAGACACTTTGCTCTAGCTAGGGGAACATAATTAATTTTCTTATTATATTAAAAGGATATAGATTTTGGATTCTTTTTAGAAACTTTTTTTTATGGAAAATATATAAAGTTCACTTGAATTTTCTCTTTTTGTATTATTAGCTTAACTGGTAAAATCTCTGATACTTGTATAAGAGATTTGGGGTTCAATCCCCGTCTACACCAAAAATTGATTGGTGTCTTGGTCTGATGATAAAGAGCTATCATCAGGAGCGGACGCCATAGATTAAAACTCTCTAAAAAAAAAAAAATTTGTGCACTTAGTGGTGTAGCCACTTGAAGACCAAGGGGGGCTTGGGCCCCCCCAAAATTTTCAAAAAAAAATAAATTTTTTTGGGAAATATTCTAAATAATTTGAAAAATTTTAAATAATCTTATTATTTTGACCCCTATACATATATATTTAAGAAAGTCTAAAAATAAACATAATTTTCATTTAAATAAAATACAATCTATAAATACATATGTCAACAAATTACAATAATTAAACATTCAGTATCTTTAAAATGAACACATAGGTATTTTAATAATTACCTCAACAAAAAAAAGGGAAAAAAATTATAATTTTTGTCCCAACACATCTAGGACTTACTTGTACGGTAGAAATATTGAAAAGTCAAAAACTTTGTTAATGTGCCGCACTACCAACTCTCTCTCTCTCTCTCTCTCTCTCTCTCTCTCTCTCTCCATGTGTTTGCGTGTTTGCCTCACCTTTTTTTTTTTTTTTTTTTTTTTTTACACAGGTCACAAGTGAAAGATTGAAGCTTTTGTTTGTGCCGTGGGCCCCTCATCGTCATCCCCAGGTCACCTAACTATGCAGCAATGCTCTATTTATGCCCCATAGCTAACCGGCTCTATCTATACCCTGATACTTGTTGTTTTCAACACCCAGGTACTATTTGCTTTATTTTGATTTTTTTTAATTTACTTTTCATTGTTTTCTTTTTTATATTCCTTATAATATATTAAATCGTTTTATCAATCTTGTCTCATGATTGTTTAATTTTAATTGATACATTTTTGTTTATGGCACATATTGAGTTATGAAGTATTGTACATTACTATTTTACATTTCATACATACACAAAAAAAAAAAATATATATATATATATATATATATATGGCTCCCTCAAAAATAAATTCTTGGCTCCGCTACTGTGCATGTGCACTTCATAATTACTGTCATTATCCTAAGAGACATGTAGATTGAGTAAACATTCCTTCTTTTTTTTTTTTTTTTGTTAATATGCTATAAGATAGTTGGTAATTGAATGCAACTAGTTAATTAAGTATTTTCAAATACCTCAAAAACTAAGAGGAAAACAAATAATACAAAAGAGAGAGTTTAAGTGATTAATTAGTACCACCTCAATGACATAATACACAAATATCTAAATTATTTGTAATATTTACTCAAAAAGAAAAATTTTTATTTGTAATATCCTTCCCATCACTCGTTGATAAACTAAACTTATAATTTGCTCAAAATTCAAAGCCACAAAAAGTATTGGAATAGTTGTCGTCTTCAAGTAGCTGTTGATTTACGTTGGGGAAAGGATCTTGTTGACTTGAACTGAGCCATGAAGCCTGATCTTCACCTTCTTGGGCAACAGCATGAATCGTTTGCAGCTGCTGCATTTGTTGTTGTTGTAGTTGTTGTTGTGCATTATGAAAGGCTATTTCACCCTTTGTCTTCACTAGCTCAGACTGAGCCTCAATTATTTGTTCTTGGAGTTGAGAGATTATCCGAACACTTCCATAGACTGGGTCTTCGACACGTGCACTTGCTTCGAAAGACATGCAATCCGCTGCCACAGCTCGTAAATGCACTGGAAATTGCTGCAATGCCAAATGAAGAAAAAAATTGAAACCAGCTTTCTTGTTTTGTTTTGTTTTTTGTTTTTGGGTAAATAAACTAGAGAGATGGAACAGCTAGAAGGACTAAATTTCAAGATTTTGAATCTCGGACCGTTTAATGAACCGTAAAAAAAAAAGTTTAAAGTTTTTGACGTTGGATGGAGATCGAATCGAGTTCTAACCGTAATGATGTCATAATTAATTTAATAATTATTTAAATATAAATAATTGTATTAAATTAGTATAAATATAAAAATTAACTAAAATAATTAAATTAAATATAGAAATCTATTTTTCAAATGTATTTTTTTATATCATAACTTTTCCAAAACAAATAAGAAATATTAAATACTAAGTAAAGGTAGATATAGTATTCTTTATTTATTTATATGTTGATTAGTTAAACTTGTGATAGCAATAATAATATACTAATTAGAAGGACACTTATATTATATTAAATAAAATAAAAATTTTAAATTAATCACTAGAATGGCCTCTATACTACCAAAATTACCGAAATACCCTAAAAACCCCAAAATGAACTGAAAAAACTCCCCCGAAATTTCTTAATTGACCAAAATAACCTCAAAATCTCTAAAATGACTACAATAACCCGAAAACCTCAAAAATGACCAAAATACCCCTGAAATGGCTAGAGTGAGTTGTCAAATCTCGATACCTTGTAACTGACCAAAATGCCCCAAACATCTAAAATGATTAAAAGAAATACCACTCGACATTGCTAAAATGAGCAAAACGCCCTAAAATTCTCTAAAATGACCAAACAACTTGAAACCGACCGAAATACCCCTAAAATATATAAAATCGACTGTATTTTGGCTCAGTTTTGGGGTATTTTGGTTATTTTCAGAGGTTTCGAGGGTATTTTGCTGATTTTAGATGTTTCAAAGGTAGTTTGGTCATTTTCAAAGTTTTCAGGGTTGTTGTCTTCATTTTGGGGGCTTTTTTTTGTCATTTTCTAGGGTTTTGGGATATTTTGGACATTCGCAGTCCATTTTAGTCATTTTGGCAATTCTAATGGAGTTATTTTAGAGGTTTTGGTGTATTTATAGTTTTTTTTGATATTTTGGTAATTTTCTCGGGTAAAATAATTTTTTTTTTCACAAAAAAATACCATTGAAATCACTAGAATGTCCAATATAATCCCAAAATCACCAAAACTACCAAAATACCCCCAAAACCACAACATGTCTAGAAAAAATCTCCCGAAACCTCTTAATTGACCAAAATAGGCTCAAAATCTCTAAAATGACTAAAATAACCCAAAAACCTCTAAAATGGCCAAAATACCCCTAAAGTGGATAGAATGACCTGTCAAATCTCGATACCTCGTAACTGACCAAAATGCCCCAATCATCTAAAATGATTAAAAAAAATACTCCTCGACATTGCTAAAATGAGCAAAATGCCCTAAAATCCTCTAGAATGACCAAACAACTTGAAACCAACCGAAACACCCCTAAAATCTATAATATCGACTGTATTTTGGCTTAGTTTAGGGTATTTTGGTCATTTTCAGAGGTTTCGAGGGTATTTTGCTGATTTTAGATGTTTCAAAGGTAGTTTGGTCATTTTCAAAGTTTTCGGGGTTGTTGTCGTCATTTTGGGGGCTTTTTTGTCATTTTCTAGGGTTTTGGGATATTTTGGACATTCGTAGTCCATTTTAGTCATATTGGAAATTCTAAGGGGGGCATTTTAGAGGTTTTGGTGTATTTATATTTTTTTGATATTTTGGTAATTCTCTCGGGTAAAATAATTTTTTTTTCACAAAAAAATACCATTGAAATCACTAGAATGACCAATATACTCCCAAAATCACCAAACATTCCAAAATACCCCCAAAACCACAAAATGTACAGAAAAAACTCCCCCGAAACCTCTTAATTTACCAAAATATCCTCAAAATCTCTAAAACGACTAAAATAACTCGAAAACCTCTAAAATGACCAAAATACCCCAGAATTGGCTAGAATGAGTTGTCAAATCTCGATATCTCGTAACTGACCAAAATACTCTAAACATCTAAAATGATTAAAAAAAATACCTCTCGACAATGCTAAAATGAGCAAAATGCCCTAAAATCCTCTAGAATGTGCAAAACAACTTGAAACCGACCGAAATACCAATAAAATCTATAAAATTGACTATATTTTGGCTTAATTTAGGGTATTTTGGTCATTTTCAGAGGTTTCGAGGGTATTTTGCCTATTTTTGTGGTTTCAATGGTAGTTTGGTCATTTAAAAAGTTTTCAGGGTTATTGTTGTCGTTTTGGGGGCGACTTGGTCATTTTCTAGAGTTTTGGGATATTTTGGACATTCGTGTTCCATTTTAGTCATTTTGGCAGTTCTAAGGGGGTCATTTTAGAGGTTTTGGTATATTTATAGGTTTTTTGATATTTTGGTAATTCTCTCGGGTAAAATAAATTTTTTTCCGCAAAAAAATACCCTTGAAATCACTAGAATGACCAATATACTCCCAAAATCACCAAAATACTTCAAAAATCACAAAATGTCCAAAAAAAAACTCCCCCGAAACCTCTTAATTGACCAAAATAGCCTCAAAATCTCTAAAACGACTAAAATAACTCGAAAACCTCTAAAATGACCAAATACCCCTAAAATGGCTAGAGTGAGATGTCAAATATCGATAACTCGTAACTGAACAAATTGCCCCAAACATCTAAAATTATTTAAAAAAAAATATCCCTTGACATTGCTAAAATGAGCAAAATGCCCAAAAATCCTCTAGAATGAGCAAAACAACTTGAAACCGACCGAAATACCCCTAAAATCTATAAAATTGACTATATTTTGGCTTAGTTTAGGGTATTTTGGTAATTTTCAGAGGTTTCGAGGGTATTTTTCCTATTTTCACGCGGATTCAATTCGGCCATGCTCGTTTAATCCTATCTATATTTTTCTAGATTCGATTCAACTGTGCTCGTTTGATCTCACGTGGATTCAATTCGGCCATGCTCGTTTAATATTATCAATCTTTTTTAGAGATTCAATTCAACTGTGCTCGTTTAATCTCATGCGAATTCATTTCGTCCATGCTCGTTTAATCCTATCTATCTTTTTTGAGATTCAAGTTGATAGTGCTCGTTTAATCTCACGTGGATTCATATCAGCCATGCTCATTTAATCCTTTCTATCTTTTACGAGATTTGATTCGATCGTGCCCATTTAATCTCATGGGATTCAATTCGGCCAGGGTCGTTTAATACTATCTATCTTTTCAAGATTCAATTCAACCCTGATAGTTTAATATCTCGCAAATTCAATTCCGCCATCCTCGTTTTATCCAATCTATCAGTATTGAGATTCAATTTGACAGAGCTCATTTAATCTCAAACGGATTCAATTCGGCCATTCTCCATTAATCCTATCTATCTTTTTTGACATTCAATTCAACCTTTCTCATTTAATCTCACACGGATTTAACTTGCTTGTTTAATCCTTTCTATCTTTTTCGAGATTCAATTCGAATGTGCCCGTTTAATCTCACACGGATTCAATTTGGCCATGCTCGTTTAATCCTATCTATATTCTTCTAGATTCAATTTGACCGTTCTCGTTTGATCTCACGCGGATTCAATTCGGCCATGTTCGTTTAATACTATCTAACTTTTTTGAGATTCAATTCGACCGTGCTCGTTTAATCTCACGCGGATTCATTTCGTCCATGCTCGTTTAATCCTATCTATCTTTTTCGAGATTCAATTTGACAGTGCTCGTTTAATCTCACGTGGATTCATTTCAGCTATGCTCATTTAATCCTTTCTATCTTTTTCGAGATTTTATTCGACTGTGCTCATTTAATATCATGGGATTCAATTCGGCCAAGCTCATTTAATACTATCTATCTTTTTAAGATTCAATTCAACCCTGATTGTTTAATATCTCGCAAATTCAATTCCGCCATGCACGTTTTATCCAATCTATCGGTATCGAGATTCAATTCGATAAAGCTCATTTAATCTCAAGCGGATTCAATTTGGCCATTCTTTTTTGAAATTCGTTTAATCCTATTCATCTTTTTTGAAATTCAATTTGACCGCTCTCATTTAATCTCACTCGGATTGAGCTCGCTCATTTAATCCTATCTATCTTTTTCGAGATTCAATTTGACTGTGCCCGTTTAATTTCACACGGATTCAATTTGGCCATGCTCGTTTAATCTTAACTATATTTTTCTGGATTCAATTTGACCGTTCTCGTTTAATCTCACGCGGATTCAATTCGGCCATGCTCGTTTAAGACTATATATCTTTTTCGAGATTCAATTCGACCGTGCTCGTTTAATCTCACGCGGATTCATTTCATCCATGCTCGTTTAATCCTATCTATCTTTTTCGAGATTCAATTTGACAGTGCTCGTTTAATCTCACGTGGATTCATTTCAGCCATGCTCATTTAATCCTTTTTATCTTTTTCGAGATTTTATTCGACAGTGCTCGTTTAATTTCATGGGATTCAATTCGGCCAAGCTCGTTTAATAGTATCTATCTTTTTAAGATTCAATTCAACCCTGATAGTTTAATATCTTGCAAATTCAATTCCGCCATGCTCGTTTTATCCAATCTATCGGTATTGAGATTCAATTCGACAAAGCTCATTTAATCTTAAGCGGATTCAATTTGGCCATTCTCAATTAATCCTATCTATCTTTTTTCACATTCAATTCGACCGTTCTCATTTAATCTTACTCGGATTTAACTCGCTCGTTTAATCCTATCTATCTTTTTTGAGATTCAACTCGACTGTGCCCGTTTAATCTCACATGGATTCAATTTGGCCTTGCTCGTTTAATCCTATCTATATTTTTTTAAATTCAATTTGACCGTTCTCGTTTAATCTCACGCGGATTCAATTCGGCCATGCTCGTTTAATACTATCTATCTTTTTCGAGATTCAATTCGACCGTGCTCGTTTAATCTCACGCGGATTCATTTCGTCCATGCTCGTTTAATCCTATCTATCTTTTTCGAGATTCAATTTGATAGTGCTAGTTTAATCTCACGTGGATTCATTTCAGCCATGCTCATTTAATCCTTTCTATCTTTTTCGAGATTTTATTCGACTGTGCTCGTTTAATCTCATGGGATTCAATTCGGCCAAGCTCATTTAATACTATCTATCTTTTTAAGATTCAATTCAACCCTGATAGTTTAATATCTTGCAAATTCAATTCTGCCATGCTCGTTTTATCCAATCTATCGGTATCAAGATTCAATTCGACAGAGCTCATTTAATCTCAAGCGGATTGAATTTGGCCGTTCTCCATTAATCCTATCTATCTTTTTTGATCTTCAATTCGACCATTCTCAGTTAATCTCACTCGGATTTAACTCGCACGTTTAATCCTATCTATCTTTTTCGAGATTCAATTCGACTGTGCCCGTTTAATCTCACACGAATTCACTTTGGCCATGCTCGTTTAATCCTATCTATATTTTTCTAGATTCAATTTGACCGTTCTCATTTAATCTCACGCGGATTCAATTCGGCCACGCTCGTTTAACACTATCTATCTTTTTCGAGATTCAATTCAACCGTGCTCATTTAATCTCACGCGGATTCATTTCGTCCATGCTCGTTTAATCCTATCTATCTTTTTTGAGATTCAATTTGACAGTGCTCGTTTAATCTCACGTGCATTCATTTCAGCCGTGCTTATTTAATCCTTTCTATCTTTTTCGAGATTTTATTCGACCGTGCTCGTTTAATCTCTTGCGGATTGAATTCGACCAAACTTGTTCAATTCTTTCTATCTTTTTTAAGATTCAATTTAACCCTGATAGTTTAATATCCCACAGATTCAATTCCGTCATGCTAGTTTTATCAAATCTATCTTTTCGAGATCCAATTTTACCGTACTCGTTTAATCCCCCCCCCCCCCAAAAAAAAAAAAAACTTTCATTTCACTAGTTTATGTGACTGCAAATCATTTATGTTCGGACTATGTTTGGGACTTAATTACTTAGAACATCAATTAGGAAACAATAATTAAAATGAATGTGTTTTATAACATGGTTGAGATGTGATGAACCAGGAGGCATTGTTCGTCCAGACATGGCAATGGACGAGGAACAAGCCATAAATGAAACCTTTATTGACTGAGTTGTTATGATTGGACGAATTAAAGAGGATAATGGCTCAGAGGTCTCCATATCTACGCATTAAGTGTCAGAGGCGTTACCCAGATAGGGAATTAAACCACCATTAATGGTGATCCCAACGGCTAGGAGAGTAGAAGCCTATATAAGGCACACCCAACCAAAGGTAAGGGACACAATCAGAATAATATTCCCATTAGCAAGAATTTTCCATCATTTCTCTCTCATTCTAACTTTACCATCAGAGGCTCGCCGGCTGGCACCATGCCAGTGACCTGTTTGTTACATTTCCTTATCATCTTGCAAGTTATGCCAGAATCATCTAGACGATCCTAATTGCTGACGATTTTGGCATCAATATCAAGATGCATTTTGAGATTCATTGTATTATTATTTTTTAATGTGAAAATATGGGCATGCTTATCTTATGAACAATTCACTATTTATTAACTAAATTTTCAAAACTTTCAATGGTTTAACTTAAAAAAATACTAGGAGGTGTTACCCTCAAAACTTATGTATACAACTATGTTCTTCAATACTTAGCAAAAAAAGAAAAAGAAAAAAAGAGGTTGATGCTGTCTGGGTCTTTTATTGAGTTTTGCCCACTGAACTAAAACCATTGAATACTTTTGACTACTCTTTTTGATGGTTTGATGCATAGGCATTTGGATGAAAACGGTGGGAAGGACGAAGGGATTGTTGCAACTTTGCAATAAAAGAAATATTAGGTTATGTTCTGTAACAATTTTTTTTTGTTTTTTTCAAAACTTGTTTTTGGGAATTTAAAGAAAAAACATTTTTTTTTTTTTTTGTATTTTTGTATTTTTGAAATCAAAAACATGTTTGGTTAGTTGAAATTAAAAAAAAAAAAGTTTTTTGAAAAAAAAAATAGAAAATATTAAAATATGTTGTTACTAAAATTTGAACTCTAATGCTAACTCATTAAATGAGATAGATTCATTAAATTAAATTCGTGTTTTCATTGACTTTTGAAAATTAGAAACTAAAAACAGTATTTTGCATGTTTTCAGTTTCCTTCACAAATTGAGTTTTGAAAACAGTTTTTGTTTTCTATCTATTTTGGGTTGTCAAACAAGTTTTTTAGTCTCAAAAATAAAAAAATTGTTTTTGGAAACAAAAAATAAGGAGAAAAAATAGTTACCAAACATACCCAATTGATTATTTATAGAATACTAATTTCAAATTTTAAAATCCAAAACGAAAATGCAAGAAATATTATTATTTTTAATAGCCAATTGATTATTTATAGAATACTAATTTTAAATTGAATTTTTAAAAAAAAATCCAAAATGAAAAAGAAAAAGAAATTACTACATCCAAAAGTGACAATTATAAATGAGAACGCCGTTTGTGGGGATGAAACCCACGACCACGTGGTTAAAAGCCCTGCGCTCTACCAGTGAGCTAAGACAGCTTTGTTAGAGTTTAATAAATATATACTATTTAGTTTGGACAAGTGATCCTAGATGAATTGCACTTAAAACCCACTTCTCGTCTCTATGATGATTGATGACTCTCAGAATTAGATTTAGTAGAGTTTCATTCTTGTGTATTTTCGTTGCAGAAATACTACATTTTCAATTGCGTCACTTTACCATGGTATTTAGTAGAGTATAACACTTTAAGAGCATCTGCATTAGAATAGATGCAGATGCTTACTAAATAGTATAATTTCAGATGCTTACTTCTCAAATGTACTCTCTAAAAGAGCATTAGTATTGGAATTTTTAAACTCTCAAAATGCCATTTTTAACAACCCAAACACCAAAATGGGCCGACATTTTTATTATATTAATATGGTGAGGAATGCTCTACTAACAAGTTAGTGACAATAGAGTGACTGGGTGAGAACAAAGAATGAGAATACATGAGAAAAATAAAGGGTACCTCTTAAAAAACATGTGTGATCCCACGTGTTGTGAAAAAGATTTCCAATGAGATTGTCTCATATATAATATGATATTCAATGGCATTGGACAAAGTTTGTCAAGTGCGATTTTCTTACGCCCAACACATGCCCAAGAACCCGTGGGATTTTCTTGTCTTTTTGTGTGTTTGGTAGTACTAAAAAAAAAGTTTTGCTAACGAGTGCCTTTAGGAGAATGGTTAAGAATTTATTTTTAAAAAGTTTTAACACTACTTTTATGAGAAATGAAAAAAATGTCAAAATATTAATTGCTTTTTTTTATTCTTTTCCAATAAAAATATTTTTTAAATAGATTGTTAACCATTGCTCAAAGGGCATTCATTAACATTTGCCTTTAAAAAAAAGAGGGTAAAAAAAAAACTACTTTTGGTTCCAAAAAAACTTATGACAAACACCTTTTTTTTTCTAAAAAGTTTTTTAAAACAACTCCATCTCACATCATGGGAAACAGAGGAGTAAAGATTCACGCTTTCAAACTCATTTTTAGCATTTCCCTTTAAAAAAAAGAGGGTAAAAAAAAACTACTTTTGGTTAAAAGAAAACTTATGACAAACACGTTTTTTTTGTTAAAAAGTTTTTTAAAACAACTCTATCTCACATTATGTGAAACAAATGAGTAAAGATTCACGCTTTCAAACTCATTTTCAAGATTGCTATCAAACACAAGAAAATTAAATAGTTTCTTACCTAATATTCCAAAAAGAAAAATGTTAATATCAAAACTGACAAAGCCTTAGTTGAAAACATTGTGTGACATTGCCAATCAAATTGAGTTGGTTGGTCGAAAGAGTCAGATTGATCGCTTCATTGAGCATACCTAATATTCACACCAGGACCTGAGATCTACACTTTTTACAAAAAAGATATACAGCTTTAGACCATAACCCCATTTTTAAACGTGCATGGAATTTTAATTGCTTTGTTTTACCAAATTTATGTTTAATTTATTCATCATGCAGATTGATAACAAAAGTTCATCATCAATTTATATTCGGAGTTCAAAACTTTTCCCTACACAATGTTCACACGAGCTGAACCCAAGAAATTTTCATATAAGGATAATTTTACCATTTTTTAAGGGCAAGTCAAAATTTCAAAGTTGTTATTCATTAGGCTGAAAATATTTCGAAAGTACCTAAGAATTTTTCCCAATATCATAATCACCAAAAACTTGACTATATAATCCAATTTTATTTTGATTATGAAAAAGGTGATTTTCTTGGATTTTTTTTTCTATACGTTTACTTCCTCAAAATCTTCACTTTTTTTTTTTTTTTATTATAAATTTTTACAACCATATTTTCTTTAGAAAGAATAAAAGGCATTTAGCCAACCTAAGTAGCCTATTAAGGATCAATAACCAATCTTAAAATTTTAGGTATAAATTTTTTGCTATTTTTCTCCCTGTGTTTGATGTCAAAGACTCTAGGCCACTACCTTTCCAGGAAAAAAAAGAAAAGAAATAGAAGCAGCAAAGAAAGAAAGAAAGAATAATAAGAAACTGATAGAGAGGAGAGACCAAGAGAGAGCATCCAACAGTTTAAAACTTAGAATCAAAACATTGAGATAAAAGGAGTTTGAAACTTTGAACTGAATAAAAAGAGTTTGAAATTTTGAATTTGATTTGGGGTAGGTGGCAATGTGTGACTATAGATTTAAGGAAAAAAAAAAAAGTAAACACGTGCGGTAGGAAAGTGGCCACACACGTTTACTCTTTTTTTTTTTTTTTTTTTATTTGGACTTTGTGTGTGGCTATGTATGACTTGTCAAGTCATTCTTTTGAAATTTTTGACTTTGGTCCATCACTGTACTTTCTTCTTTTTTTTTTTTTTTTTTTTTTTTTTTTTCAGTTTTGAGCTATGGTAGCGTTTTTAAAACGCTGCTATAGGTTCCTAATTCCCCCCCCCCCTAAATTTGACTATAGCAGCATTTTACAAAAGCCAATATAGCTATAAATATATGAGGGAACCTTTTAAAAAAAAATTTAAATTGGTTTTTTTTAAAGGACCTATAATGGCATTTATGAAACGCTGCTATAAGTCTCTCAGAAATATTTTTTTTCCCTTAGTTGGGCTATAGCAGCGTTTTACAAATGCCTAAGGACCTATATTGGCATTTGTAAAATGCCGCTATAGGGTCCTTAAATTTTTTTCTTCGGTTTGGGCTATAGCAGCATTTCACAAACGCTACTATAGGATCTTGTAATACAAAGGACCTATAGTGTCGCTTATAAAACGTTGCTATAGGTCCCTCATTTTTTTTTTTTTTTGGGATTAAGCTATAACAGCATTTTACGGATTAGACTATAACAACTTTTTAAAAATGCCACAATGGGTCCCTAATATATATAAAGAAAACTTTAAAAAAAAAAAATTTTGGTTGGTTTTTTTTAATTTTTAAAAAGGACCTACAGTGGCGTTTATGAATCGCTGCTATAGGTCCCTCAATTTTTTTTGGAGTTGCACTATAGCAGCGTTTTACAAATGCCCAAAAGAAAAAAGAAAAAGAAATAAGACCTAATGGGTAAGGTTGAGAAAGAGATCTCTCTTTTTTACTCTCTCTCTCTCTCTCTCTCTCTCTCAATGCTCTTATTTTTTATGTTATGTTCTCTTATACAATTTTTGACACGTACTGTTAAAAATAGTTGCTCACCATCATGATGTGTGCTTTTGATATTTTGATAATAATTTTATGACAGATGAACATTAGCATTTCTTGGAACCATAAAATTTGTTCACTTTTTGACAATTTGACTATGAGTAATACGAATACACAACAAAATGGTACATTATTTTCACAACAATTGAGCTATAACTAAAGTTGATTAAAATAAAATAATCAAATATTATGTTCAAATTCACCACTTAGAAATATTTATCCTTTTGTTGTATTTTTAGACTTTCTTTTCACTAATATTTAAATGTAGTAAAACATAGAGTATTGAGTTTGATGCGTGTGCATACAATGCATCCTAGCTAAACTAGAAAAATTAGAATTTTTTGAGTTAGTTTACCTAAAAATCTGAGGAGACTGATGTGAATGCTCTTATCAATGCTATCAACTACATCTTTTTCAATGTACACAACCAAGAAATCATTACACTTTTGATCTCCCATTCAATTACTAATATCTTGCCTTAATAAGTTACAATATAAACAAAATGCATCGTCCTTTTTTATAATCTGTTCCAACCAGTTTTTATATTCTTTAAACTAGTTAGGATTAAATCGACGCAATGCTCCACTAATTTATTTTTCAAGGAAATCATGACCAAGAGGATGACAAGAACCTCTTTGTAAATATGTTCTTCTTATTTCATCATGAAAAGATGACACATTTTCTCCTAACCTAGGATTTGAAAGAAAATTATTCAAGTCAATATGAATTTGCTTAGAATAAGAATCTTGCAATACAAGTGATTTTCTTATAAGAAATTTGTTCATTGTGCTAGCAAAAGAATAAAGAGTAAACTATAAGTTCATTCAATATATTCAACTTAGGCATTCAACTGTTACATTAATTATGTTCAATAAAGTATTCAGGTATTACTTTAGTACATATGCTGTGTACAAAATGTACTTTAGCAACTAACATATTAAAAACACCTACTACATCAAAAGTGGCATACCTAAAATATTTTTTACACTCAACTACAGTAAACTGCCATCTCTAGTAGCTCACTATAGCTGAAAGTTATAACAAAATAATATTAATTTATTCATGTCTCTCTTTCTCAACTAGTCTCTTCTCTCTCTTCTCTTAACTCTCTCACTTCTCCTTTATCATCTCTCTCCTCTCACACCTTCTGTCATCTCTATTTTCTCACACCTCGTAGGTGGAGAGCTCCGACACCATCAACAACATCAAGGCCAAGATCCAAGACAAGGAAGGCATTCCACCGATGGCTTGTGCGGTGATTTTCGGTGTGGTTGGGTGTCATGAATGGGTCGATAGGTGCAGTAGGTGCTATGGATGGGTGTCATGGTTGGCTGGGTGTCGTGGGTGGCTCTTGTGGTGGGTTTCGGTGTGGCTGGGTCGATCGGTGTAGTGAGTTGTTGGGTTTCGTAAGTGGCTCAAGTGGTGGCTTCGATGTGGCTAGGTTGACCATTGTCGTGGGAAGCTTGTTGCCGTGGTTGTGTGGGGGATTTTCTGAGTGGCTGGGTTTGTGCGGTGGTTTTGTTGTGGGTCGCTTATGGAACTCGGTTGTGCAGCTTTGCCATAAGCATGGGGTGATTCATAGGGACTTGAAGCCTGAGAGTTTCTTGTTTTGTGGGTGTTTTGTTAAATGGGTGTTTGGCTGTGGTTGTGGGTTTGGGTGTTTGGCAGTAGCTATGGCTATTTGTGAGCTTTTTTGTGGTTGTTGAATGGTGTTTGTGGGTGTATGTGGGTAGAAATTGGTTATATTATTTTAATGTGTTGTGAGATTGTTTATATTATTTGAATGTGTTGTATGCTAAAATAGAATCACTGATGTTGGATGTATTGTAAAGTTAGGCGATAAAACAGATAAAGTAGTTTTTTGAGTTGCCAAAAGTTATATTTTTTAGTAACCTTACTGTGAATGCTCAATAGACTAACTATTTGAAAATGTACTTTTTTTAGAAGAAAAAAATACATAGCATTTTTAAAATATGCCTTTTGAAAATACAATTTAAAAGGTCACAATTAAACATTTGATTTGGCATTTTAGGCTAATTTTTACTTGTTTGGGCAATTTTTGAGAAGTGCTATGTCCACAACACTTTCACAATAAATCTTAATTAGTAAGTAATTATTGGTTCTAATTTGAACCTACCACTAAAATTACCTTTTGCTTCATTAATAACAGCTAGTAATAACCTGTCACTTAGGATTTATTTTTGAAAGTGTTACAAAAATGTTGGGAACATAGCATTTCTCAAAAGTTTTTGGTTCAATCTTCAGTGGACCAAAATCTTGGATAGATCAAATTTTATTTTTAATGAGCTCAAATTTTTGGGGGAAATTACACTCTACCACCCTAAACTATATCTCAAATTACACTTTGCAGCATAAACTATTCAAATGCATAGTTTGAACCTTAAACTATGACACCTATTACACTTTGCAGCCCGAAGTTAGTTTTACTGTTATCTTAGATGGTACTTTCATGCATGTGACATGCACATGTGTTTTGCTTAGAAGGAACAAAGTTAAAAGAAAAAAACACCCCTCTTCATATTCAATAAAAAAAATAAAAAAAGTTTCTTTCCTTTTGTTTTCATCTCTCTCACACATACAAGTACAACTCTCCCTATATCAGCTCTTCCTAAATCAAAACCCTGTAAATCCCCAAATCAAAAATATATTTGACTCCACTATCACCCACCACTGCACTATACTCGAATAAAAATGGCAGAATGTTGAGTGGAGTGCATACCTTAAAGTGAGTAGATTTGAAAGGAAAATTATTGAATACTCTGGGAGTACCATAAATATGTATTCCCTTCTCTCATATGAATTGTGGGTCCTTTCATAAATTTAATTAGTGGGACTGACAGTTATGTGAGAGGGAAGAGTACACATTTATGGTACTCCGAGAGTACTCAATAATTACCCGATTTGGAATATCACTAATTTATACTTATTAATTAATTAATTGAGGGGGGAAAGTCCAATTATTTGTACAACAATCGACTTTTTTCACGTGGAAAATATATCAATATCACGAAAATCCTTTAGCAAAGGAAGGCAGGTTCTGTCTTTTAAGCCTTTGCATGGTGCCCAAGAGAGAACTAATCTTTATCTCTATTCCTTTGTTGTCTTCATTTCTATTCAATTTTGCTATTATTTTATTTTGTTTGATTTACTTGCTTGGAAAAGGATGGTGTCACCACTTTTGTCTCTTTAGCTTAAAGAATTCCCACTTTCATAACGCACGAGGATTGAAAAGCCAATGAAGATATTTTTGATTTGGGGATTTAGGATTACAGGGTTTTGATTTGGGGAGAGGGTTATACCTGTACGTGTGAGAGACAGCTGGAAAAAAAAATGTTTTAATTGATTGTGAATAGAGGTGTTTTTGTCTTTTAACTTTGTTCAACCAAAGCAAAAACACGTGTGTGTCATGTGCATGAAAATTCCGTCAAAGATAACAATAAAGCTAACATCGGGGTGCAAAGTATAATAGGTGTCTTAGTTTAGGGTGCAAATTGTGCATTCGAATAGTTTAAGATGCAAAGTGTAATCTGAGATATAGTTTAGGGTGGTAAAGTGTAATTTTTCGAAATTTTTATTTAGGGTGTTCAAGTTTTGTTTTTAGGGTGGTCAAGAATTATTTCTAGGGTGGTCAATAGCTCATATTAATTTAAAATTTAATTTTTTTTAAGGTATATAAAAAGAAAAAAATTTCATGTCAAGGTGATCATGTGACCACCATGATTAACAAGTGGAGCCACCCCTGAAAATTGCCAAATTATTAAACTGAAAGTCCAACCAACGAGTAATTCTTAAGTACTTCTGATGCATGGTGAATAACTCCTAGAGCATGGTAAATAGTGTTTCTTCCTCTCATATTCATGATAGAGTATACTCATCAAACTCATGGTGGGTCTAACATAAATATGAGAGAATGTAGCAACATTTCACTATACTACAGGAATACTTATGAATTTTCCTCAACCTCATAATCACCAAAAAAACTGACCATGTAACCCAATTTTATTTTGATTATGAATCAAGTGTTTTTCTTGGATTATTTTTTTCTATGCATTTACTTCCTCAATAGGATTAAAGCTTGATTGCCGTTGTTGTATGTTCTTTAAAAAGGTTTCTAAACTAAAATGCCTTCTAGAATTAGCGCAAAAAGGGAGAATCTTGTTATGCATCCAGATGAGTTTCAACAATGGAGAACAAGACCCTCCCTAACAAAAGGTCAAAGTTAAGAGACTGGTAGCAATCTTTTGGTGAACCATTTTCCCCAGATTTCTTACAAATTATTGTCCATATGAGCAAATATATTGGTAAAACTTAGGTGTAGTTCCTTGGTGCAACATTTTAGATTGTCTAGTTAATTCAAACACATTTTTGCATTAAGCAATAAAGCACAATTATTTTATATTTTCCAAGAATAATTAACTTCAATGTAGTGATATGTTTGAACCAAATATATTATACTAAGAAACTGTACTTATGTTTTATCCATGTTTTGATAACAGAACTACTACTTAAAGACAAGAGACATGCACCAATATAGCATTTCCAATGACTACAAACAATCCTTTCGTTCAAACAAATACAAAAGAAAGTTACACCAATTTTACAAAAACATAAATAGGGATAAGTCTTGTGAACATATCGTATCAAACAACATATCAACTATGCCAGCTTGAATACTTCCTATCTATCAAAAAGAAAAATAAATGAAAACATTTTAAGAAATGACTTTAACAAGAAAAAAAAAATCAGGGTACTTCAAACCCAAATCACATATAAATAACATAATTGACCAGTCCAGTCTGCTTACTTGAAAAACTTGATTAAGGTAATGGTAAAGCAATGCCTTCTTTGAAGGATTCAATGCATTTGTCCTGCACTTTCTTCAGGTTTCTTAGCATGGTGACTAGCAAAAACATGAATAAGCCAAGTGATTCTTCTTAGTCACGTAAGGAGTGATAAAATCCGAGGCGGAAGCAAAAGGCCCTCTAATATTGGCTGGAACAAGTGTTTGAATCCTATTGGCAGCAATTCTCTTACCGATCACATTGGAATAGAACAGGCAAGAGATGGCTGGTACAAAAACATCACTCTGAGAACATACATAGAAGTCAATAACCTTTTCATATTCAGAGCCTTCGAAATCCAAAAATTTTGCCTTTTTATCTGCAAGCATTATGCTTTCTTGCAATATTCCATACAAGAAAAAATGTCAGACCTCATGTCAAATTAAGGATTATGATGTTAACGATATCAGTGTCTACTTAGAAGCAGAAGGGCATTTGAGTGTATTATACACAATGATTTGGTGTAAGTAGTTAAACAAAATTGAAGTGAATAAACAAGCAGAAGATTGGGTAAGAAAAAAAAGAGATCCCTCACCTTTGTATACGTTTTAGGGAAGAGATCCTTTAGAGCATCAAGGCTGCTTTGCCACCTTGATTAAGTCAGCAAGTTCTTGTGCACTATAACAAGTTTTTCTTCCAGTATCATCATTTTCATGGCAACCCTTTTTCTCTAACATATCAACCCTCAAATCCACAGCTATAAATTGGCCATCTGACTTTCGGCTCAAAGTTCTTAGACGCTCAACCATTAAGTTAACAACCTCTTGAATCTCTGGTTGCAACTGCAAACTTCCAAACATTGCCAAGCATGCAACAGAATAACTAGAACTTGTTTTTACTGATTTTCTCATGTTCACTGAAGGGAGGTATGTAACAAGCCATATGTTGCCCTTTTGCTTATAAATAGGTTCAACATGTTCTACAATGTAGTCTTCTATCACCCGATTAGGAACATTGACAACATAAATATTTCTTGTTGATATTTCAAAAGGCAGATCTTTTGCCACTCTAACCACCCAATCCAAGCTTTTTACAAAATTCTCAACATCATAAATATCTCCAAAGTTCTTGGCAGATAAAACCCAGCAAGTTACCCGCAGAAACCTATTTTTGAAATGCATACCAATAAAAAAGAAAAAGATGGCTAAGTACACAATATCCAGCCTAAGTAAATAACTTGATTTCAAAAAACAATAAGTCCAAAATGATTTTCCTCAGGTCCCAATTCATAGGTAAGGTAACTAGGAACTATATTGACATAGATATTGCTTTGGAGAAACTTGGTGCCCATTTGGAATGCACTTATAAGCCAACTTATTGTTAATTTTTCCTACTATTTTACCCCTAAAGTGGATAGAATGACCTGTTAAATCTCGATACCTCGTAAATGACCAAAATGCTCCAAACAACTAAAATGATTAAAAAAATACCCCTCGACATTGCTAAAATGAGCAAAATGCCCTAAAATCGTCTAGAATGACCAAACAACTTGAAACCGACCGAAATACCCCTAAAATCTATAAAATTGACTGTATTTTGGCTTAGTTTAGGGTATTTTGGTCATTTTCAGAGGTTTCGAGGGTATTTTGCTGATTTTAGATGTTTCAAAGGTAGTTTGGTCATTTTCAAAATTTTCGGGGTTGTTGTCGTTAGTTTGGGGGCTTTTATGTCATTTTCTAGGGTTTTGGGATATTTTGGACATTCGTGTTCCATTTTAGTCATTTTGGCAATTCTAAGGGAGTAATTTTAGAGGTTTCGAGGGTATTTTGGTTGTTTCTGAGGTTCCAAAGGTATTTTGTCATCTTGAAAATTTTCTGGGTTATTTTCGTCGTTTTAAGGCCGTTTTGGTCATTTTCTAGGATTTTGGGACATTTCGAACATTTTTGTTGCATTTTAATCATTTTGGCAGTTCTAAGGGGGTCATTTTAAAGGTTTTGGTATATTTATAGTTTTTTTGATATTTTGGTAATTTTCTCGGATAAAATAAATTTTTTTTCACAAAAAAATATCCTTGAAATCACTAGAATGGCCTATATACTACCAAAATTACCGAAATACCCCAAAAACCACAAAATGAACAGAAAAAACTCCCCCGAAACTTCTTAATTGACCAAAATAATCTCAAAATCTCTAAAAACGACTACAATAACCCGAAAACCTCAAAAATGACCAAAATACCCTTGAAATGGCTAGAGTGAGCTGTCAAATCTCGATACCTCGTAACTGACCAAAATGCCCCAAACATCTAAAATGATTAAAAAAAATACCACTCGACATTGCTAAAATGAGCAAAATGCCCTAAAATTCTCTAGAATGACCAAACAACTTGAAACCAACCGAAATACCCATAAAATATATAAAATCGACTGTATTTTAGCTTAGTTTAGGGTATTTTGGTCATTTTCATAGTTTTCGAGGGTATTTTGCTGATTTTAGATGTTTCAAAGGTAGTTTGGTCATTTTCAAAGTTTTCGGGGTTGTTGGCATCATTTTGGGGGCTTTTTTTTGTCATTTTCTAGGGTTTTGGGATATTTTGGACATTCGTGGTCCATTTTAGTCATTTTGGCAGTTCTAAGGGAGCCATTTTAGAGGTTTTGGTGTATTTATAGTTTTTTTGATATTTTAGTAATTCTCTCGGGTAAAATAAATTTTTTTTCACAAAAAAATACCATTAAATCACTAGAATGTCCAATATACTCCCAAAATCACCAAACATTCCAAAATACCCCCAAAGCCACAAAATGTACAGAAAAAACTCCCCCGAAACCTCTTAATTTGCCAAAATAGCCTCAAAATCTCTAAAACGACTAAAATAACCCGAAAACCTCAAAAATGACCAAAATACCCCAGAAATGGCTAGAAGGAGCTGTCAAATCTCGATATCTCGTAACTGACCAAAATACCCTAAATATCTAAAATGATTAAAAATAATACCCCTCGACAATGCTAAAATGAGCAAAATGGCCTAAAATCCTCTAGAATGAGCGAAACAACTTGAAACCGACCGAAATACCAATAAAATCTATAAAATCGTCTATATTTTGGCTTAATTTAGGGTATTTTGGTCATTTTAAGAGGTTTGGAGGGTATTTTGCCTATTTTTGTGGTTTCAATGACATTTTGGTCATTTAAAAAGTTTTCGGGGTTATTGTTGTCGTTTTGGGGGCGATTTGGTCATTTTCTAGGGTTTTGGGATATTTTGGACATTCGTGTTCCATTTTAGTCATTTTGGCAGTTCTAAGGGGATCATTTTAGAGGTCTTGGTGTATTTATAGGTTTTTTGATATTTTGGTAATTCTCTCGGGTAAAATATTTTTTTTTTCACAAAAAAATACCATTGAAATCACTAGAATGACCAATATACTCCCAAAATCAACAAAATACTTCAAAAATCACAAAATGTCCAATAAAAAAACCTCCCTCGAAACTTCTTAATTGACCAAAATAGACTCAAAATCTCTAAAACGACTAAAATAACTCGAAAACCTCTAAAATGACCAAAATACCCTTGAAATGGCTGGAGTGAGATGTCAAATCTCGATAACTCGTAACTGACCAAATTGCCCCAAACATCTAAAATTATTAAAAAAAAATACCCCTCGACATTGCTAAAATGAGCAAAATGCCCTAAAATCCTCTAGAATGAGCAAAACAACTTGAAACCGACCGAAATACCCCTAAAATCTATAAAATCGACTATATCTTGGCTTAGTTTAGGGTATTTTGGTAATTTTCAGAGGTTTCGAGGGTATTTTGCCTATTTTTGTGGTTTCAATGGTAGTTTGGTCTTTTAAAAAGGTTTTGGGGTTATTGTCGTCGTTTTGGGGGCGATTTGGTCATTTTCTAGGGTTTTGGGATATTTTGGACATTCGTGGTACATTTTAGAGTTTTTGGTATATTTATAGGTTTTTTGATATTTTGGGAATTGTCACGGGTAAAATAATTTTTTTTTGACATAAAAATACCCTCGAAATCACTAAAATGGCCATTATCCTCCCAAAGTTACCAAAATACCCCAAACACCACAAAATGTCCAAACCTCCACCCCCCCTCTCCCGGAAACCTCTTAATTAACCAAAATAGCCTCAAAACCTCTAAAACGACTAAAATAACCCCAAAACCTCTAATATGACCGAAATACCCCTAAAACGGCTAGAATGAGAAGTAAAATATCGATACCTCACAAACGACCAAAATGCCCCAAACATCTAAAATGATTAAAAAATACCCCTTGACATTGATAAAATGAGCAAAATGGCCAAAAATCTTCTAGAATGAGCAAAGAAACTTGAAACCAACCAAAACACCCCCGAAATCTATAAAATAGAGTGTATTTTGGCTTAAGTTTATGGTGTTTTGGTCATTTTTAGAGGTTTCGAGGGTATTTTACTTGTTTCTGAGGTTCCAAAGGTATTTTGTCATCTTGAAATTTTTTTGGGTTATTTTCGTCGTTTTAAGGCCGTTTTGGTCATTTTCTAGGGTTTTGGGATATTTCGGACATTTTTGGAGCATTTTAGTCATTTTGGCAGTTCTAAGGGGGTCATTTTAAAGGTTTTGGTATATTTATAGTTTTTTTGATATTTTGGTAATTCTCTCGGTTCAAATAAATTTTTTTTTTTCACAAAAATATATCCTTGAAATCACTAGAATGGCCTCTATACTACCAAAATTACCGAAATACCCTAAAAACCCCAAAATGAACTGAAAAAACTCCCCCGAAATTTCTTAATTGACCAAAATAACCTCAAAATCTCTAAAATGACTACAATAACCCGAAAACCTCAAAAATGACCAAAATACCCCTGAAATGGCTAGAGTGAGTTGTCAAATCTCGATACCTTGTAACTGACCAAAATGCCCCAAACATCTAAAATGATTAAAAGAAATACCACTCGACATTGCTAAAATGAGCAAAACGCCCTAAAATTCTCTAAAATGACCAAACAACTTGAAACCGACCGAAATACCCCTAAAATATATAAAATCGACTGTATTTTGGCTCAGTTTTGGGGTATTTTGGTTATTTTCAGAGGTTTCGAGGGTATTTTGCTGATTTTAGATGTTTCAAAGGTAGTTTGGTCATTTTCAAAGTTTTCAGGGTTGTTGTCTTCATTTTGGGGGCTTTTTTTTGTCATTTTCTAGGGTTTTGGGATATTTTGGACATTCGCAGTCCATTTTAGTCATTTTGGCAATTCTAATGGAGTTATTTTAGAGGTTTTGGTGTATTTATAGTTTTTTTTGATATTTTGGTAATTTTCTCGGGTAAAATAATTTTTTTTTTCACAAAAAAATACCATTGAAATCACTAGAATGTCCAATATAATCCCAAAATCACCAAAATTACCAAAATACCCCCAAAACCACAACATGTCTAGAAAAAATCTCCCGAAACCTCTTAATTGACCAAAATAGGCTCAAAATCTCTAAAATGACTAAAATAACCCAAAAACCTCTAAAATGGCCAAAATACCCCTAAAGTGGATAGAATGACCTGTCAAATCTCGATACCTCGTAACTGACCAAAATGCCCCTATCATCTAAAATGATTAAAAAAAATACCCCTCGACATTGCTAAAATGAGCAAAATGCCCTAAAATCCTCTAGAATGACCAAACAACTTGAAACCAACCGAAATACCCCTAAAATCTATAATATCGACTGTATTTTGGCTTAGTTTAGGGTATTTTGGTCATTTTCAGAGGTTTCGAGGGTATTTTGCTGATTTTAGATGTTTCAAAGGTAGTTTGGTCATTTTCAAAGTTTTCGGGGTTGTTGTCGTCATTTTGGGGGCTTTTATGTCATTTTCTAGGGTTTTGGGATATTTTGGACATTCGTAGTCCATTTTAGTCATATTGGAAATTCTAAGGGGGGCATTTTAGAGGTTTTGGTGTATTTATATTTTTTTGATATTTTGGTAATTCTCTCGGGTAAAATAATTTTTTTTTCACAAAAAAATACCATTGAAATCACTAGAATGACCAATATACTCCCAAAATCACCAAACATTCCAAAATACCCCCAAAACCACAAAATGTACAGAAAAAACTCCCCCGAAACCTCTTAATTTACCAAAATATCCTCAAAATCTCTAAAACGACTAAAATAACTCGAAAACCTCTAAAATGACCAAAATACCCCAGAATTGGCTAGAATGAGTTGTCAAATCTCGATATCTCGTAACTGACCAAAATACTCTAAACATCTAAAATGATTAAAAAAAATACCTCTCGACAATGCTAAAATGAGCAAAATGCCCTAAAATCCTCTAGAATGTGCAAAACAACTTGAAACCGACCGAAATACCAATAAAATCTATAAAATTGACTATATTTTGGCTTAATTTAGGGTATTTTGGTCATTTTCAGAGGTTTCGAGGGTATTTTGCCTATTTTTGTGGTTTCAATGGTAGTTTGGTCATTTAAAAAGTTTTCAGGGTTATTGTTGTCGTTTTGGGGGCGACTTGGTCATTTTCTAGAGTTTTGGGATATTTTGGACATTCGTGTTCCATTTTAGTCATTTTGGCAGTTCTAAGGGGGTCATTTTAGAGGTTTTGGTATATTTATAGGTTTTTTGATATTTTGGTAATTCTCTCGGGTAAAATAAATTTTTTTCCGCAAAAAAATACCCTTGAAATCACTAGAATGACCAATATACTCCCAAAATCACCAAAATACTTCAAAAATCACAAAATGTCCAAAAAAAAACTCCCCCGAAACCTCTTAATTGACCAAAATAGCCTCAAAATCTCTAAAACGACTAAAATAACTCGAAAACCTCTAAAATGACCAAATACCCCTAAAATGGCTAGAGTGAGATGTCAAATATCGATAACTCGTAACTGAACAAATTGCCCCAAACATCTAAAATTATTTAAAAAAAAATATCCCTTGACATTGCTAAAATGAGCAAAATGCCCAAAAATCCTCTAGAATGAGCAAAACAACTTGAAACCGACCGAAATACCCCTAAAATCTATAAAATTGACTATATTTTGGCTTAGTTTAGGGTATTTTGGTAATTTTCAGAGGTTTCGAGGGTATTTTTCCTATTTTCACGCGGATTCAATTCGGCCATGCTCGTTTAATCCTATCTATATTTTTCTAGATTCGATTCAACTGTGCTCGTTTGATCTCACGTGGATTCAATTCGGCCATGCTCGTTTAATATTATCAATCTTTTTTAGAGATTCAATTCAACTGTGCTCGTTTAATCTCATGCGAATTCATTTCGTCCATGCTCGTTTAATCCTATCTATCTTTTTTGAGATTCAAGTTGATAGTGCTCGTTTAATCTCACGTGGATTCATATCAGCCATGCTCATTTAATCCTTTCTATCTTTTACGAGATTTGATTCGATCGTGCCCATTTAATCTCATGGGATTCAATTCGGCCAGGGTCGTTTAATACTATCTATCTTTTCAAGATTCAATTCAACCCTGATAGTTTAATATCTCGCAAATTCAATTCCGCCATCCTCGTTTTATCCAATCTATCAGTATTGAGATTCAATTTGACAGAGCTCATTTAATCTCAAACGGATTCAATTCGGCCATTCTCCATTAATCCTATCTATCTTTTTTGACATTCAATTCAACCTTTCTCATTTAATCTCACACGGATTTAACTTGCTTGTTTAATCCTTTCTATCTTTTTCGAGATTCAATTCGAATGTGCCCGTTTAATCTCACACGGATTCAATTTGGCCATGCTCGTTTAATCCTATCTATATTCTTCTAGATTCAATTTGACCGTTCTCGTTTGATCTCACGCGGATTCAATTCGGCCATGTTCGTTTAATACTATCTAACTTTTTTGAGATTCAATTCGACCGTGCTCGTTTAATCTCACGCGGATTCATTTCGTCCATGCTCGTTTAATCCTATCTATCTTTTTCGAGATTCAATTTGACAGTGCTCGTTTAATCTCACGTGGATTCATTTCAGCTATGCTCATTTAATCCTTTCTATCTTTTTCGAGATTTTATTCGACTGTGCTCATTTAATATCATGGGATTCAATTCGGCCAAGCTCATTTAATACTATCTATCTTTTTAAGATTCAATTCAACCCTGATTGTTTAATATCTCGCAAATTCAATTCCGCCATGCACGTTTTATCCAATCTATCGGTATCGAGATTCAATTCGATAAAGCTCATTTAATCTCAAGCGGATTCAATTTGGCCATTCTTTTTTGAAATTCGTTTAATCCTATTCATCTTTTTTGAAATTCAATTTGACCGCTCTCATTTAATCTCACTCGGATTGAGCTCGCTCATTTAATCCTATCTATCTTTTTCGAGATTCAATTTGACTGTGCCCGTTTAATTTCACACGGATTCAATTTGGCCATGCTCGTTTAATCTTAACTATATTTTTCTGGATTCAATTTGACCGTTCTCGTTTAATCTCACGCGGATTCAATTCGGCCATGCTCGTTTAAGACTATATATCTTTTTCGAGATTCAATTCGACCGTGCTCGTTTAATCTCACGCGGATTCATTTCATCCATGCTCGTTTAATCCTATCTATCTTTTTCGAGATTCAATTTGACAGTGCTCGTTTAATCTCACGTGGATTCATTTCAGCCATGCTCATTTAATCCTTTTTATCTTTTTCGAGATTTTATTCGACAGTGCTCGTTTAATTTCATGGGATTCAATTCGGCCAAGCTCGTTTAATAGTATCTATCTTTTTAAGATTCAATTCAACCCTGATAGTTTAATATCTTGCAAATTCAATTCCGCCATGCTCGTTTTATCCAATCTATCGGTATTGAGATTCAATTCGACAAAGCTCATTTAATCTTAAGCGGATTCAATTTGGCCATTCTCAATTAATCCTATCTATCTTTTTTCACATTCAATTCGACCGTTCTCATTTAATCTTACTCGGATTTAACTCGCTCGTTTAATCCTATCTATCTTTTTTGAGATTCAACTCGACTGTGCCCGTTTAATCTCACATGGATTCAATTTGGCCTTGCTCGTTTAATCCTATCTATATTTTTTTAAATTCAATTTGACCGTTCTCGTTTAATCTCACGCGGATTCAATTCGGCCATGCTCGTTTAAGACTATATATCTTTTTCGAGATTCAATTCGACCGTGCTCGTTTAATCTCACGCGGATTCATTTCGTCCATGCTCGTTTAATCCTATCTATCTTTTTCGAGATTCAATTTGACAGTGCTCGTTTAATCTCACGTGGATTCATTTCAGCTATGCTCATTTAATCCTTTCTATCTTTTTCGAGATTTTATTCGACTGTGCTCGTTTAATCTCATGGGATTCAATTCGGCCAAGCTCATTTAATACTATCTATCTTTTTAAGATTCAATTCAACCCTGATAGTTTAATATCTTGCAAATTCAATTCTGCCATGCTCGTTTTATCCAATCTATCGGTATCAAGATTCAATTCGACAGAGCTCATTTAATCTCAAGCGGATTGAATTTGGCCGTTCTCCATTAATCCTATCTATCTTTTTTGATCTTCAATTCGACGGACATCTGGAGCTTAGTTGGAATAGTAAATTAGACAGACATTAATACAAAGTTCATCCATATATGATAGTTGAGCGCGATCCAAGCTTGGGCAAGTTCTAAGCATTGAACTTGAGTTTAGCTAAATTTGCCCTAAAGCCACCCATCTTGAGGAAGACTAGCCTAATGATATTCAAATGGAAGCAAGTCTGCTCTCTCTCTCTCTCTCTCTCTCTCTCTCTCTCTCTCTCAAATGGAAGCAAGTCTGCTAAGCTTGAAAGTCTTTGTTCCTGACAGTCTTGTTCTCCTTGTTCCCTCTATGTAAGATTTCTGTTTGTCTTCAGTCAAGTTTTTTGGCCTTCTATGCCCTTTGAAAATCGTGTCAAAAAGGGGGAGAAATTTGAGATTTGAATGTCATTCCTCAGGGGGAGTAATGGATTTAGAGAGAGAACTTCATGTTAAAGGGTTATAAATTTTTTTATGTAACTAACTTTGAGGTAGAGTTAGTTTGATAAACTTTGATATTGATATATTTTGAGATGTGTATCTTTGTGCTTTGGTTCACATGCTATGATTGAGATATTCTTATTGTTTATTTTGATAGCATTGTGAATAAAATTTTTCTTGAGCTTATTTGTTTAACTTGTCATTATTTTCCACATAGCACCTTGATGCATCTTGTGTAGTGCCTTTCAGGAAAGACAGGTTAAAACCAAGTCAAAATTCCAAGCCTTCTTCATGCAGCAACTTCCAAGGTTCAGATCTTTTAGACTAGACTTATTTTTTAATTTTTTTTAGTAAACATGAGTAGAATGTATTTTAGGACACTCAATGTACTCTTGTGGTTTTGTCACAGATTGCCAAAAATGGAGATTGTTAAGTTCATATTTTTATATGATTGACATATTCTATGACAAAATGCATTTTACTTATATTTGGGTAAATCTTAGTGGGTTCAAGATAATCATCACAAGTGTTTACATTAAAGACGCGAAGAATACTCAAGAAAAGCTGAATCTTCAGGTCTCGATACCTTCTTGAACTTGTGGTAATTGTTATTTGTAAGCATGCCATTGACTGCCTTCACTTTATATAGGCTCAGCATCTCTCCTTTCGCATAAATCACCTATTACTAATGAGATTCCACTACTTATGTTTTATGGCAGAATGACTCGGAAGTTCATATACATTGGAAGGGAGCAGTTGAGATAGTTCTATCTGCATGCACGGGGTATCTTGACTCAAATGGTTGCTTACAAGTCCATTGAAGAAGAGAAGCTAAGGACCAGTGGTTTGTTGCTGATAAAGAGGAAAAAAATAAGGGGACTCTAAGTGATATAAATTTAAGTTATATGTACATGAACCATGGTTTTTCATGTTGGTATGAGTCAAAGTATTGATGAGCCTCTATAATCTGGGCACAACTTGGACTTAATAGGCAGGTATGATTTTCATAAACTGTATAGGTCATAAGATAATATAAGATATTGCTACGTACAGAAGATTGTCATGGTAATGTGAAATAATATTAAAATTTTGACTTCTATTCTAAATAAATCTTTTAACATCTTGTTGGGTAGAAATGCTTTAGGGTTTTGGTTTGAATTGGTTTATTATGCCCATGCATTAGGTATGTGACAATCGGTACAAATGTTGTTCTCCATGGGATGCTATAAAGTATTTTCTGATTATTGAGATAGCTCATGTGGGACATTACCTTTACGTCATGTGTCTCTTAAGACCATAAATCTGAGTGAGACCGTTGAATATGATGTGTTGCATGAAATGACTACTATTAGCCAATGTGTTGAACCATAATTTACATGATATCATTCTCGTTGAAGGTGAATATGGATTAACATTGTGTGCACAATTGTAAGTAAAATTTTGGTATATTATGCCTTCAATTTCTTTTTTGTAGGAGTTTTTCAAGGCAGCTATTAATGAGATGGCTGTGAGAAGCTTGCGATGTGTTGCCACTGCATACCGATCATATGGATTAGATAAAGTTCCTACAAATGAGGAGGATTTAGCTCAATGGGCTTTACCTGAAAATGACCTTGTCTTTGAATTAGTAGGCTGCAATTGTTAGTCTTTGAATACTTTGCATTTGCAGTTGAGCAATATGAAAATGATAAACTACCTTTTTAAAACTTGCATATATCTCAATCAGTTCATTACACTTTTGGTACAGAAGTCAAAAGTCAAACCCAATTGTGGTAGAGCTCACTATGCATGCATGATGGAGCATTATGAAATTCATTTGCCTCATTTTCCTTCCCCCTGTTCTGGCTTGCTAAAAGACACTTTTTAAGAATCTAACTTTTTGGTAATAACTATAAATTGTTGTTTTATTTGGAAGTAGGGTTCATCAATTATATTCTGTAGCTGAATAATTTATTTGTATATACTTTTATATTACAGCACCTGATTTATGTGATCTAAATTCTGTTATTGCTGTTGCAGTAAGGCATGGCCTGACTCTTCTTTTATTGTTGTTGTTGTTGTTGGTGTTTTGGTCTGAACAATCAACTTGTTCTTTTTGACTGCATGTTGTAGTAATACCATATTCTTGGGGCTTTCTATTTTCATCGAATGGCAAACTCTGACCTTGTTAGACTCTTCGCTTTAACAAGTCCTTTTGACTACATGCAGGATCCCTGTCATCCCGGTGTCAAAGACGCAGTAAATGTGTGTCAGAAAGCATGTGACATTTTTGGTCTAATATGCAGTCATTACATCATGTGACATTTTTGGTCTAATATGCAGTCATTACATCATGATATATTTTTATAACGTAAGGGTAACTGGAATGGCTAGGTCATATTCTCAGGCAGATCATACGGTGTCCTAGTTTCGGGTAGTAATGACAGATTTGAATACATATGGGATTATCGCCAGGTGTGTGTGACAGAGAACAGAGAGAGGTGGTTTGGTGGGAATGAACATAGCTTCTTGAGGTTTCTTGGTTGTACAATATAGGTGAGGAAGAAAGAGAGATAGAGAGAGATCAGAAATAAGTGGCTGGGTTGGGTGAGAAGAATTGAAAGTGAGAAACCAAAGTAAAATGAAATTAACCCAAAAGAATGGCTAAATAGAGAATTTGCTGCAGGATGTCAGCCCCTTACTAGATCAGACTACCGGTACAAGATGAGATGAGTATAAATACGTACAATCCAAATGTGACTTCTTTAGAAAAATGTGTAGATTATCTTCATTAAACTAAGAAATTATGTGACTTCTTTAGAAAAATGCGTTTCATAGAGTTAAAGCTCTTTTCTTGCTTGATGAGACACAAGAATGGACAATTTTGATTTAATGAAAGGTCACATAATGATATATAAGGTTGTGTTATTTCCTTTAGCCGAATGTCATTTTTTTTTTTTTTTTTCAAGTGCTTTTTTCACGTTCAAAGTGTATCGATATATAATACTTGTTTGTTATAAAGAAAGTGACTGAAACATTTATTGAGCCAATTTTCACAAAAAAAAACATTATTAAATTTGTGCAATCAAATTCATTAATATAGCTATATTGAATTTAATTAAAAAAATGTTAAGGAAATTATAAATTTTATTGAAATTGCTTTTAGAATAGATAATTTGATACGAGTATTGAAAAGTGACTGTGTAAAATAGAAAGAGACATCACCAATGCCATTGGATCTGTGTGTTTCAATACACAGATGGATGTTGCTTTTCTGGGTTATTTGTTATATGTATAAGAAGGGTGTATTGTGTTTGGTTACCAATAAAGTTCACAAAAAGGAAAGAAAATGAATTCAAGATTAATTTGTTTTGGATGTATTGTGTGATTGGTTAGCAAGAAAGTGAAAAAACCAAACAAACAAAAAATACCAGACAATCATTTTTTTTTTAAATGACGAATTAATTTTTTTTTTTCTATTTTTTTTAATGAGTTAATGGTAAGAACAAAAAATGTAGAGATCAAAACAATATTTTTTTCCAATAAAAAAATAGATTCTTATATGATTATATAGATAAATGTTTTTGCACAAGGGTGAAAAAAAAAGTAAAATTGATTGTGGACACGCAGCATCGAAAGAGATTGAGTGTCATTACTCATTAATATTGTACAAAATGTAATAAAGTCTAAATTTAATTCCTTTTTTTTTTTTTTGGTTATTCCATCTAGCGTTCAATTGTCTTGATAATATATCTGATTTAGATTTTATTTAATCACAGTCTTGGACTAATTTGTTGTCAACAAATTGTTGAAAAAGTGTTTTATATAATATTCACGTGGCTTACTAATCATTGTGCACTTTTTTTTTTTTTTTGAAGAAATCATTGTGCACATGATATGTGATTTGAGATAAATATAGTCATATTTAATTATTTATATATATATATATATATATTTTTAACTATAAAAAAAAAATCTAAAAATGAGAACATAAAATATAAGAAGAATTCTTTAAATGATTCTAAATATAAAAAATAATGATGTAAATTTTTTTTTTTTTTTTGTTTGTTTAGCTTACATAATATATTCATGGGAAATTCATTGGTTTATAAGTTCAGGGAATCTCAATGATACACTAGGCAACTCAGCACTGCAATAGCATTGTTGCCAAAACTATCTGAACCTTGGTTTGAGAAAACTGCTCCTTCAAAATTCGCTTGACAGAGAGTACAAAGGAAAGAATTATAAAGACGATGAATTGTAAATACAAGGAGAAATTATACTTTACCACCCGGTCCACCCTAAACTATACTAAATGTTATATTTTGCATCCTAAACTTTTTGAATGCATGTTTTGCACCCTAAACTATGAATTTTATTACACTTTGCACCTCAACATTAAGTTTAGTGTTAACTTGGATGGAAAAGTATGACAATATATAAAAAGACCTAATTATCCATATTCTTAATCCACTAAAAACAAGTGAAAAATTATATTTTACCATCCTAAACTATATTCCTTATTACACTTTACACTCCAAACTTTGAATTTCCATCCAAGTTAACACTAAATTTAACGTCGAGGTGCAAAGTGTAAGAAGGGTCATAATTTACGGTGCAAAACGTGCACTCAAAAAGTTTATGGTGCAAAGTGTAATATGTGGTATAGTTTAGGGAGGTAAAGTATAATTTCTCCTAAGTACAATTAATAAAAAGGAAAGAAAAGATATTATCTAATTTAGAAAAGATAAATTATTAATACTATTAGAAGAGTGATTTCTAATTTTAAAAGGAAGTTATTCTAAATATGTATCTAATTATTTGTAATAGTAATATAGTACTCTTATGGAAATAAACTAATAAAATTATTTTTGCAAAAAGAGAAAGGAAGCCCAATTTGTTGTTGTTGTTGTTACTTGTTACTTACTATAAATGGAAAGGAGACCCCTTTGCTCTAGCTAGGGGAACATAAAATAATTTTCTTATTCTTTGAAAAGAATATAGATTTTGGAATCTTTCTAGAAACTTTCTTATGGAAAATATAAAAAGTTCAACTTAAACTTTCTCTTTTTGTATTATTAGTTTTGTGCACTTCATAATTATTGGCATTATCCTAAGAAACATGTAGATTGATGTAAATATTCCTTTTATTTTTTTGTTAATATGCTATAAGACATGGTAATTGAATGCAACTAATTAAGTATTTTCAAATACCTCAAAAGCTAAGAAGAAAACAAATAATACAAGAGAGAGAGTTTAAGTGATTAATTACTACTACCTCAATGACATAATATACGAATATTTAAATTGTCTGTAATATCCTTAACATCACTCGTTGATAAACTAAATTTATAATTTGCTCAAAATTCAAAGCCACAAAAAGTATTGGAATAGTTGTAGTCTTCAAGTTGCTGTTGATTTACGTTGGGGAAAAGATCTTGTTGACTTGAACTGAGCCATGGGGGCTGATCTTCACCTTCTTGGGCAATAGCATGAATCATTTGCAGCTCTACCTCAGAGTCCCTCCATCTCTCATTTTATTATCTACTAACATTTTTAAATTGGTATATGTTTATCATTATATGAAAAAAAAATGCTTAGCAATTTATAGAAAATATAAATAAAAATATATTTATTAATAAATGTATTCCCGCACTTAGACATGGCAAAACGGGTCAGAATTTTCTGACCCAACCCGAAAAATACCTGACCCGAACCTGATTTTTTTGACTTGAAGCAAAAACGGGTTGACCAGTGACTTGATCCGTGTTTTTTGCGGGTCAACCCGACCTGCGACCCAACCCGAACCCAAACCATTTTTTAAAACTTTTTTTTTT
This sequence comes from Notholithocarpus densiflorus, assembly GCA_030021035.2. Lineage (NCBI taxonomy): Eukaryota > Viridiplantae > Streptophyta > Magnoliopsida > Fagales > Fagaceae > Notholithocarpus > Notholithocarpus densiflorus. Next base: position 88,721 of record JARYZH020000610.1, read on the forward strand.
TGATAAAAAAGATAATAAAATTAAGACAATATTGGTTTAATTGTTTGTTGTAAGCTTTAAGGAAACAATTGAGACATTTACATAACTGTATGCAAATTAATTGAAAGATGAATGATTGAGCATTCTGTAATGAGTAAAGACTTTTAGATATTAAATAGCAAAGTGCATGCCAAGATAATCTAGTTACAGTACAGTTAAATATATAGATTTAAAATTGTAGATATGTGTGAGAAACATTCAGAAGTGTGAAAATAGTGAAGCCAAAGTATCAAATTAACATAAATTATGAATGCTTAGACCTATTTTTTAACAATTTATGTCCAAAATAAACGGCTTTTCAAAATAAATTATGATATTTCCTAGAGTGTGTATTGTTTAACAATGATATGATATTCATAAAAGAGACCATGTATAAATAAGTAAACAATCAAACTTTAATATATATCCCAAATTGAAATAGAGTGTCAACCACAATTGACAATAGATTATAAATTAATTTTCAAGATTGTAAATTTCTTATATTTTTTTATTCTTTGTCAAATGAATTATCCAATAAGTTATTTGTAATTTTGTTTTATATTTTGGGATGTTGATATTGTGTAGAAATAAAACTTGTGTATTTGTTTTACTTCTCTTTGTGTTATTTTGTTTTTAAATAGCAATGTTAGGATTTGTATAATTTTAAAATTATTGAATAAGTATTAATAAGTGTAATTCATTTTTGATATAAGTGGTGAATTCAAAGTAATGCATTTTACATTAAGTAATTTGTTGCATGACTTTCTAAATGGCAAATACATGTTGTTTTCTTTTTAAAAAAAAAAAATTCATGTGAAAATACGGGTTAACCCAACCCAACCCGCAACCCGATTGACATGAACCCGTTTTTAACCCATTTAAAATGACCCATTTTGATATGCAACTTGTTTGACCCGCAACCCGATTAACCTGCCCCACCCGTTTTGCCATGTCTACCTGTGTCTATATATATATATATATATATATATATATATTTTTTTTTTTCCAAATATTGCCATATCACTGCACTGCAACCACACTCGTGCTTCCTAGGTGCAAACATTCCATATGATTTTCCCACCATCCGAAACATGAATTTAACCTGAAATTTCTTGGCATTTGAATTCCAATCTAACCTCTACAACATTGTACTCTCTCTCGGCGCACGTTTGGTTTTCCTTGCTATCATGCGCTGGAGCCATCTCTGGCCGCCTCGCGAGCTCTGCTCCGTCGTTGACCCTCCTTGCCCCTCTGTGGGTCCTGCTAGCTCCTTAGTGAGTCCTTTATCTGCCCGTTTGGTGGGTTTTCTTTGTCCTTTGTGGACTTAGTTGTTGCCCTTTGTGGGTCTCGCACCAACGAAACTCCGTCAATCTACTAGTGGCCGCTTCTTCTGGTCAGTAGTTCCATTGTTGTGCTTTAATTTCTGTTGAGGTACTTTAGCTGCTGGTTCGAGTTGCTGAAACTTTGCATGAGATTGTTTGATGTTTTATCTTGTTAGATTTGATTGTGATATGGTGGGGGATATGCTGTTGAATATATATGGACCTCATTCTCAAGTGGGGAAAGAGCACTTTTGGGAAATGGTAAGTAACATGGTAAACTCCTTTTCGGGGTCTTGGATGGCAATTGGGGATTTTAACACTATTAGCAATATCCACGTCCAGCTTTAGAAATTTTGTGTTTGATTCGGGAGCAATCGACTTGAGGTTCAATGGTAATGTATTCACATGGTCAAATAGAAGAGAAGGTTTAGCGAATATCAAGGAAAGACTAGATTGTGCTGTCTGTAATCAAGAGTGGCAGTACATGCATCTTAAGGCAGGGGTCATGCACTTAGTATCTTCGTCATCTGATCACATCCCCATATTATTGGATACCCATCTGGAAATAGAAGCTAGAAGCAAACCATTTTGCTTAGAGGCCATGTGGACTAAGGAATACAAGTGCAGATGTGATAGAAAAGGCATGGCAGCTGAGGATTGAAGGTTTGCCTTGCTTTAAGCTAGCGAGGAAGATTCAAAACTCAAGAAAGGAGCTGATAAAGTGAAACAAAAATTACTTTGGGCATACAAAAACATGAATCAAGGAATTTGAATCACGTCTTGCTGAGGTACAAAGGCTTGAGCCCACAAAAGAAAACCTTGAGATAGAAGCTGCTATATGTCTTGAATTAGAGGAGTGGATGGAAAGAGAGGAGCTAAAATGCAATTTTTTTATTTATTTATCCACCATAACCAGGAGAAAAAGAAATCGAATAAATGAGATAATATTAGATAATGGATTTCGGCTTCCAAGCAGAAAGGAAGTAGGAGAGTATTTTCAAAATAGTTTCAGATAGCTATATAAATCTGAAAACCCAAGGTTTCCCCCTGATCTTGAAGAGCTCATTGAGCCGTGCATAGAGGAGGCTGATAATGAAGAATTAGCAAGGGTTCCCGTCAGAAGAGGAGATAAAACAAGTGATTTTTGAGATGCACCCTCTAAAAGTCCCGGGTCCTAATGGAATGCCAGTGATTTTTTACAGACATTACTGAAGGAATTAGCAAGGGTCCATTGTTCGCAATCAGTTGATTGAAGTTGTGAAGAGGTTTTTCAGAGAAGGCTGATTGCTGAAGGAATTAAATCAAACGTTCATCACACTAATTCCTAAAACCCAAGGTGCGTCCAATTTCAATCAATTTAGGCCCATAAGCTTGTGCAATGTGAGTTAAAAGTAATATAAATTTTTTTGTCATTTTAATTAAGGTAATTTTGGACCAAATATCCAACCAAATAAAGTTTTTTTACAATTCTAAAAGCTGCCTAAAAGGATTGCAATAATCCACTGTTCTATATAGTGCATAACAAAGTTGTCATTTTTGGCAAAGGAAAAGCAACCAAGATTGATAAAAAGTTAACAGAATATAGAGAAAAAAAAAAAAAAAGGATCTAGTAGAAATAACGAAGTCCATAATGTTTCCAACGTACGCCGTGTCATTGACAATGACAATCAAAATTCAAACTTATTTCCCTTTCCTACACTTTCTTTAGAATTAATTGGAGGAAGAAATTTTTTTTCAAAAATCTAAACTTTCCAATTCCTCATTTCCAAATTTTTTTTTTCAAATTTTCTCAATAACCAAACAAAGCATGACCCAAGAAATCCTTTTTCTAGTGAAAGAGACAACCCCGATAATCCAATGGATGAAATACAAATTTGTAATTAAAATAGAACACAATTTTCTTTTCCTCACCTTTCTTGGCAATTAAACATATTCATTTTTTCTAAATTTTTTAAATATTTTTATGGAACTAAATGATGGAATAAACAACAGAACGAACCTTCATGCAAAGGAAGGCTTGGTCTTGTCTTTGGAACATGGTGAGAACAGTAATGAAATCAGATTTAGTTTGTCTTTTTGGTTTTTTATTTACTATTTTTCCTCAAAAAATAATTGAAATAATTTTTATGATTTAGTGTAAATAAAATCTCTAAAAAATGAAAATACATTGTGTTGAAGGCCTTTAATAGAAACAATACGTCATTAACAAGGAACAACACATATTTGATGAAGACTAACGAGAGGACTTAATTAAATATATTAAAACTTAAAGAACTAAATTAAAATTTAGACAAAGTTAGAGGGTATTATTTCTAAAAGCCTATTTAATATTTTTAAAGTTTAATTTTATGGTTATCCATTCCTGTTTAAGTTTATGTTTATGGTTAAGACTTACTAAACCTTTCTTCCACAAAGTCAAAACCCACAATAAAAATCAAAAGCTTCTCATTTTTCATTATACTAATGAGGAATACTATGAAAGTAACTAACAAAAGGGTGCAATTTATTTTTTAATTTTATGCTATAATGTTTGTTTGTTTGTTTTGTTTTGTTTTGTTTTTGTGTTTTCTCATTACTATCATTTATAGCTATGAGTCCATGGTTGTTTTTAGTGGGATGACCACTAAACATTGGCAAACTTGATTATTTAGAACTCAAGTTCATAGGAAAAAGCAAAGTTTCAAAAAAGAAAAAAAAAATTTATGGAAGAGTTTATTTTCCCCCTTCTTAGAGGAGCATATAGGATATATGTATATAAGTTTCAGATAATGAAACCATAAATTTGAAAGTTTCCAAACATATTATTAAATTCCTAGACACCACTAATTTGTGAGTTGTTATTTAAAATTTGGCAAGAAACTATTTTATCCCCTTGCCCCTTTTACTTTTTTCAGTTTAACTTTTGAATTATGTTAAAGGTCTAGCATAATAGCTCCTATAACTTCAATTTCACTTTGTCAAAAAACTATAAACTACAATCATTCAAAATTGAAACATCATGATAATATGTACAAGCAACTACAAGGGGGCTAGTTGTAGTGCTTCTTGAAATTCCATTTTAGGATTTTGGTGGAAGAATCTATTTTCATTAATCCAAAACCAAAGAATTGGTTGGGTTTCAGAATAGGTTAATTGTACTTAGTTGTGATACAATGATTTGGTTGAAGTAACTTGACTATATTAAAATTCTTAGCTTATTCTTGTACTATAATTGTGAGCTGCACTGACAAGACCCTGTGTTGATGCAAACGAGATAGGTAAACTGAACTCACGTATTCCGTTCACAAGTGAATTGTAAGTTAGTCTCAACCTTAAGTGGACAAGACTTTTCATAACCACAATGTATCCAATCACATAAGATTCTTCACAACTTTATAATCATTAGTTTTGAGATTAAATCCAAATTCAATAGATGTGTGGAACGCATTGTGTAATGAAGGATGGATGACACTGTGTGACTTAGGAAGATGAACTCACTGACACGGGTTCCAAAAACGTAATATGTTAGTCTAAATGAATCATTAGTTTTGAGATTAAATCCAAACTCAATAGACATGTGGAATGCATTGTGTAATGAAGGATGGCTACACCGTGTTACTTAGGAAGATGAACTCAATAGCACAAGGGTTCCAAAAATGTAATTTGTTAGTGCAAATGATTTATGCATCCCATGATGGTGGAGGCTCGGCATTGCAGGGCAATTCGTCAATCAAGCAATTTGTAGTGATGTTGACACTCCTTGAACTCCAAAGTGGTTTAAGATGCAAAACACTCCACTGAAGTAGTGTAAGGTGCTGGGTGTCTTTATTTATTTATTTTCCCTTTTCAGAATAAGGAATGCATCGAATGTTAGTCAAATGAGAGATAGTATTTTTGTTACTATTATTATTACTACAAATGATCATTTTTATTGTTCTTAGTTTGAAATACTTGATGATTTTCTTTTTCTATAAAACAATAAACATAAACATATACTTAAACATTAATTTTATATTTTAAACAATAAAATAAATTAAATAATCTTCTAAGTTCATTGCATATGTGCACGTTTTTTGTACTATACTATCTATACACATAAAAGAGAAATAAGAAGTTTTATGTTAAAACCAAATTTGAGTTACAAAATATTTTTAAAATTCAACTATGTAAAGAAAATAGTTCTATAAAGAGGGAAAAAAAAGGATAAGAGTATAAATATTTTTCTCAATCCATGTTAATAAAAAATAATTCACTGAAGCAAAATAGTGGCTTGTGGTGTTAGTATTTTAGAATTCATAAACTATTTAAGCAAATTAAAAACCAATTGTAGTACGTGGAGTTAGGCGTAATGATTTATTTAGTATTATTTTTTTATGGCTAATATGTATTTTGATTATAATATGTCTAAAGTATATTATTAATGTATTTTTTTATAATATTATATTTGAAATCTATTAAAAAAACCAGCTCCATGTTATTAATTATTTTAATTTGGATTAGTTGAATTAATCCAACTCGATTTTTCCTTTTTAAATTTTTTATTTTTTTTTATTTTTTTATTTTTTATCAGAGTATCTATTCACTTGAAACAAGTTTAAGGCATGAAATTGGCAAAGAAGAGATTTCATTAATATGGTTTGGAATAAGGCATATATATATATATATATTTATTTATATATAAAAGAGGATTCCTTTCTTTCAACTGGACTTTTTTGTGATTCAAAAACTCTCATTAATGAATAGTAACTTCATTTAGAAATAGGGTCATAAATGTCAAATAACAAATTTCATTTTGAATTAAAAAAGAGAACTCCTAAAATTTAGGATTTTTTTCCCTTCATGTTTAAAAAAGAAATTATAGTTACTGCTTATCTCTAAAGTTTATTATTTCTATTTTTTTGAAAAATAAAAAAATATATTTCTAAATTATAATAGATGCAAATTATTAACCTTTACAAAAAAAGAAAAGAAAAAGAAAAGCCTCTGAGCACGCGCATGAGGCTAATATATATATTGAAAGCTCGGATTTGTGCAAAAACACAAGAGCTTGTTTAGACTCCCAATTAAAAAATACGGCTAGATTGCTTTTACTCTAACTTATCTAAGTGCGGAACAAGAGTAAATGAAGCGCAATCACTGGATCTACTTTAGTGCATACACATGAACAATAAAAGTAAAGCACAAGAGTAAGAGAAGAGAGATGCAACCACAAGATAATATCAAGACGTGTTATCGAAGAGGAAATCGAAGAACTCGGCGAAAAACCTCTCCGCGACCCTCTAAGTCGAAATCGATCCACTAGTAAATAAGTTGAAGTACACGAATAACAAAAGACCTTCCAAGCCTAGTCTACCCAATGTACTTGAGCCCTCCAAGCTCTTGCTACCAACAGACTTCTTGGAGTCCTATCTTCACTAGCTTTTCGGATCCCACAATACACCCGATTGCATCCGCAAGCCTCACCGGCTTCTTTTGGCAAATCCCCAAAGCTTCCCAAGTTCCAAAACACTCTCTACACTTTGAAAATGTGTGAGTTGTGTTTGGGTACAAATCTCCTCTCAAGGTATGGCAATGGGAGAGAGAAGGAGAAGAGGCTACAATGATTTCTCACTAATGGGTGCGTTGTGTTGTAGAAAACCTATCTAAGGATTTTCTCTCTGAATGACCTCTCATACTTTTGTGGGTAATGAGGGTATATATAGTATGGGTGAAGGGTAAGAAAGTCACACTTAAAATCCTCCAGGCAGAAAGTTTTGTGGGTATCTTGTTGGTTAGCCCTTCTCGCGAGACGCTCGCGAAACTGACAGCCTGACACGACTCTTTAGCTTCCAGCATGTGCTTTTCACGTGGCTCTTTTGTAGGTAGACTTCTCGCGAGACACTCGCGAAATCCACTTGTTCATCCAATACATGCTCAATTCTTCATCAACTTAATACTAAACCTAATACAATAAAATCCCACAAAATACAATTACAAAATTAAAGCAATTACAACACTTTTTGTCATGGAATAAAGCCAACATAAAACATAGTTGTAAATCACAACTTTACATATATATGTGTGCACACGCGTGCGTGCGTGCATGTGTGCGCGCGCGCCTTACAAAATTAAAGTTAGGAGTGGTTTTGATTTTGTCCCCTTAAACCTAATGTTTCAAAGTATTGATCATCACATAATGTCTGAGCAAAAAGATCCGAAGTACATATTTTTAAAATCCAAAAAATGATTAAACTAAAACCAATAATTGGTAACTCTGGAACGTGCCTGTCGTGATGGAGGGCCTCTCAGTGCTGCATTTGAAAAGCTAGAAATTGAATGCAAGCAACTTCTGACAGAAAACAGTGTTCCTCTTGCTTTGGATTCACTGCAAGAGCAAGCCTACGTTTTTTCTTCATCATTTTTGCCTGTGCCTGTCATATAGAAGTTGCAGGCTATTGTTGAAAGATTAAATTCTGATAACCAACTCAAGATGTGCATGACTGTATATGTCGCTATTCAAAGTAAAAATGCTAAATAAAGCTTACAAGCTCTTGGTTTGGATTACCCTGAGATGTTAATCACAAAATTTGATGATGTGCAGAATATAGAGGGGTACATAGACCAATGGAATAAGCATTTGGTGTTGGCTGTGAAGCACTTATTTGAGTTTGAGTATAGACTATGCAACGATATATTCAAGAAGATAGGATCAAATGTTGAAATGGGATACTTCTCAAAAATAGCTTTTCAATCTAGAAGTTTTTATTTTCTACAATTTGGGATCCCATCAAGTTCTTGAAGCTGTTAGACATGTTTGGTTCTTTGAACAATCTGAAACTTGATTTCAATCGTCTTTTTGGTGTGGAAGACTACATTGAAATCCAAAATCAGCAAGGGATCTCATCAAAAGGATTTTTACGAGCCTGTGAGATTTTTGGGCAACTTCCTCTTCAAGTGGAATTGCAAAGGCGAAGTTCTTGCTACTGTAATCAGCTGCTTGGTGATGATTAACGGTCAAACTTGACTGAGGTTCTTGTAACCCATCAGAGGTGGGAAAAAGAGAAGTACCAAGAGAATCTTATGAAAGAAATTGGGCTAAATTTGAATGGATGGTCGAAGGCCTATGAGGATATCTCCATGTCCTACCTCTTCATGATGAATAATCACTTCCATTTTTGCAATTTAAAAGGCACAAAGCTTGGGATATGATAGGAGATTCTTGGTTAATAGCACATGTGCAGTACAGAGACTTTTATGTAGCACTCTACCTGAGGAAGAGCTGGGAAAGGCTTCTGGCACCTTTAAGCCAAAAGGATCTAACTTCATTGTCTGATGAACAATCGGTGGAGAGGCTAAAGTCATTCATTGAGGCTTTTATGGTGCAATTATAGAACTTTTAAGCTTATGGGTGTTAAGGAGCTTTATAGATGTTCCTACTTATCAAATTGAACTTTTCACCAAAAAAGAAAAAGAAATTATGTACTTCAAAAAGAAGTACCCAATTATGCTTTTAGAGTTTGAGTTTGTTGTATTATTTTTGAAACTTCAACATCTTGGGGCTAATTTTATTTTTCTGGTTAGACTTACACCTAGGTCCAGGGAGAGTTCATTTTTTTAAAATTTTTTTTTGGTAGAAAGGAAACTTCATTAACGAAAACAGAGAACAAAACTAAGGGGGAAGGGGGAAGTCAGCAATGGTTCTGTCATGATAGAGACCATTTTTGTCCAAGCTTAAGAGCTCCAAAAGATCCACAGGCGGATCATGATACATAACAAGGGTCCTATCTTGACTGAGTCCTATCTGAGCCATCATGTCAGCACACGAATTGGCTTCACGATAGCAGTGAACGATCCGGACTTGGGCTATCTGGGAAATCAGCTACGTGCAATCATCAATAAGAGGCATTGCACAAGTGTTAACAGCAGATGGGTTGGTTAGAAGTTAGACAATGGATTTAGCATCAAGTTGAATAACAACAGCGGTTAAATGCATATCATTGCAGAAAATTAGACCATCTCTACGGGCCCAAAGCTCTGCTATAAGGCTGTTTGTGCACCCAAGACTTCGAGAAAAACCACCCATCCATTCTCCACGCTCATCCCTAACTAGACCGCCACACCCAGCACGGCCTGAGCTCTAATGAACTGCTTCATCAGTGTTGAGACAGGTCCAACCAGCTTGAGGTTTTTCCCACCTGATTCGAATCACTTTCCTGCTGCTCGATTGCTTGAAATTCAGTCCACAGTGCTGAAATTCTAAGGCACGAAACATGGCATCCTTATGGACATTAAATTGTACTTGCTGGTTCCTAAAGACGGCTACATTTCTATGTTTCCACAGCAGCCAAATAACAAAAGGAAAAATAATTTTCCATGGGGGTTGCTCTCTCCACCTGCAAGTATGATCCTTGCAATTTTTTTCAAGCCAAGAAAATAGATTTCCCTCAAAGAAGCTGTTGTTAGGGTTGATTCCCATCCTCTCCCAGGTCTGCCTCAAAGTCACATAGTCCCTCAATCTATGGAGAATAGTTTCCGGTTCCCTTTGGCAAATTGGGCAAGTGTCAGATTCAGTAATGCACCTCTTGACAAGGCATTCTCCCACTCCAATGCTATTGTACAGGCATTGCCAAATAAATGTTTTAATCTGAGGAGTAGTATCAATTTTCCAGACCCAATTCCCACTAAAACCTCCTTCAGCCGATTCACATCCCATGGCTAAAGCATAGGCATGTTTAAGATCAAAATCCCCCTTATTATCTCCTGCCCAAATCAGCCTATCCTTCTCTTGATCAGCTCTCACCGAGAAAGGAATAGAGCTAATCTCCCTTAGAATATTATGAGGAAGTTTAAATGATAAATGAGACCAATCCCATCCGTAACCTCCAAACACATCTTTAACTTGCAATGCATCCTCTTCAGCCTTGAGAGGGCCTTGAATGGGAGAAATTATAAGGTTCTCATGGTGGACAAGTGATGTGGTCTACCATTCAAGTAAAAGACTCTCACTTGTTTAAAATTGTGGAGTTTTAAATAAAAACTGAATACTGACTCAACAATTTTAAATAAGTGGGAGTCTTTTAATGGAATGGTAGACAAATGATGTGGTCCACCATGAGGACTGTATAATTTTTCCTTGAATGGTGGATCTCAAGGTCACATTGGGCATCCAATTGTCATGCCAAAGGCTCAAATAACTGTTTCTCCCCGGTATCCAACGAGCCCCATTTTTAACACCTCACCCCCCATTTTCATAGCCTTCCAAGTCCTAGAGCATGGGAGTCTATCACCATTAATGGCATTAATTCTTCGATTTGAGCGGTATTTACTATTGAGAACTTTCACCCATAAGGAATCCTTCTCTATCTGAAATCTCCAATTTAGCTTGGCCAAAAGGGCTTGGTTCCTACCCTTAGCTTATTGAATACCTAGACCCCCTTTTGTTTTGGGTTTAGTGACTTTATGCCAATACATCCAATGGACTTTTTTTGCATCATCCGTCGAACCCCACAAAAAGTTTCGGTTGACCCTATCAATGTTGTCAAGCAACTTCTTAGGAAGCGCTGTGCATTGCATCACATAAGCAGGTATGGTGGAGGTGGATGCTTGTATGAGGACAGCCCGTCCTGCCAAGGACAAAAGACTAGCTTTCCAACCAGCCAATTTTTGCTTAACCCTATCCAAAACGAAGTTAAGGTCCTCATTATTGGTCCCACGGTGCTTTATGGGGAAGGCAAGATATTTTCCAAGGTTGGGGGTTGAATGAAAGCTTAGGATATCACACAAGGATTCCCTAGTATCCACATCAACATTCGGGGAAAAGAAAACCCTTGACTTACTTTCACTAATGGTTTGGCCGGATCTAGCACAAAAGGTATCAAGGACATCCCGAATCGTTGAACAATTAATGTGGTCCGCTTTTGCCAAGAGAACCAAATCATCGGCGAAAAATAGGTGCGAGAATGCCACCCCACTATTGGAACTTTTAACAGGATTCCACCTTTTCTCATTACATTTTTCCTCAATGAGATGACCGAGGGCTTCCATGCAAAAAATGAATAAATAGGGTGAGAGTGGATTACCTTGCCTAATTCCCCTCGAGGGAAGAATAGGCTCCATGTTACCACCATTGAAGAGGATGGAGGTGGAAACTGACGATATACAGCTCATAATAAGGCTGACCATGTCTTGGGGAAGGTTGGCATTAATGAGTACTTCTCTAATGAAGCTCCACTCAGTTTTATCATAAGCCTTCTCGAGATCCACTTTGATAGCTATATAACCCACTCGGCCTTTCTTATTGCTTATAGTATGGATAATCTCTTGAACCACAATGGCATTGTCCACACTTCTTCTACCCGGCACAAAGGCAGATTGAAGGGGGGAGACAAGCTTATCCAGATATGGTCTAATCCTAGCTACGGTCTAATCCTAGCTACAACGATCTTTGTGACAATCTTGTACACAGTATTGCATAAACTGATTGGGCGATAATTTCCCAAACTTTCAGGCCCCGCAATTTTTGGGATTAACACAACATTAGTTCTATTGAGGTATGCAGGAACTTTACATTCCGTGAAGGCTTTCCTCACTTCTGCCTTTACTGAATCTCCCATAATGAGCCAAAATTTTTGAAAAAACCCCGCATGTAGGCCATCAGACCTCGGGGCTTTAAAAGCTTTCAATGCCCAAAGACCATCTTTAATTTCAGCGTCCGTGACCACTACACTCAAGTTGGACCTCTCTTCATCAGAAAGGGCAGCTTGCCACCTAGAAGGCTAGAGAGGGGTAAGAGGTGCGAACTCCAGACTAGTCGTGAAGAGTTTCTCAAATCCCCCCCCCCCCCCTAATGAAATTCATAGTCCCAACTTCACTTTGGATCCACTCCCCCATGTCATTCTTGATGCAAGATATTTTATTACGCCGCCTTCTAACAATAGTAGACATATGGTGAAATGTCGTATTCCTGTCACCCTCAATCAGCTGGTTAATATGTGACTTTTGCACCCAAAACTCCTCCTCTTGGTCTAGGAGGGTATTTAGCTCTTTATGCAAGGCTTTCTCCATTTCAAGTAATGAATGAGAGGGGTGTGGGGCTATGGCTTTTTGGATGCCATTAAGACGAGCCATGACCCTCTTCTTCCTCCCAAAAATATTTCCAAAATGGTGCTTATTCCAGTCTGAGGCTTTCCTAGAAAAATTCTCAATAGATTCTCGAAGTGATCTAGTCCGACCCCAAGCTTCCATGACAATTCTAGGAAAGGATAAATCCGACAACCAACAAATGAGTAACTCTTGCATTTGGGTGAGAAGCATACCAGCTTGGATTAGTGAAGAAACGGTCTATTCTTTCTTGGACAAGATCATTAATATTCCTTCTATTTGCCCAAGTAAACCGAGGCCCAACAAATCCCATGTCAATCATATTACAGTGATCAAGGCATTCTTTAAAAATAAGGGACCTATAAAAACTAATGCATCTTCCCCCAAATTTATCCCCTTCTGCAAGTACCTCATTAAAATCCCTAGTAATAATCCAAGGTTTATCATGAAGATTGGCAGCATTTTTTAAATTATTCTATAAAATACAATGCTCATGAAATCTAGGACTAGCATACACAGCAGTACATATGAATTCAAAATTAGAAAGGTGTACCTTGACCAAGACATGGATTTCTTGCTCCGACAAGGCTAGCTAAGTAACCTGAACTCTGTCCGAATTCCATAAGAGCCATAATCCATCAGCAAACCCAATAGTATCCGTGTGGATGGCCCCATCAAACCCAATAGTATCTGTGTGGATGGCCCCATCAAACGGAAGTTTGTCAGTGATATCCCTAGCTTGATCACCACCAATGCGAGTCTCCATAATAATCATAATGGCTGGATCATTATTTTGCACTAGCTCCCTCACATGATTTTGAAAGGAAGGCTTTAATGCCCCCCTGCAATTCCATGCTAAAATATTCATGGCTAAGCAATGGATGGGGGTTGGATATTCATCAAATGGAGGGAGGAATTTCACTTCCTCCATCAAATTCCATTCGGTCATCCTTACCAATTCTTTCGTCTGACCTCTGCCCGGCACTAGTGTTACACAGTGGAACTTCCACCACGGCTCTTCCATCGTTCCCCAAGCCGAATCTGTCAGAGGAAGAAACCCCAATACTGCACTCGTCGGTGTGAGAGGGAATAAAAGCTTCTAAGCTTTCCGAAGTTTGGTGTTGAACTAGCCCATGGGGTGAGTGGGGTGAGCACGAATTTCTTCTATTATCACCTTCGGGATTTCCACAATCAGTCCATCCACATTGATCGCCCATTTTGCTGTTAGATTTGGCACTAAATTTGAATTCTCCATTAAGCTCGGTTTGGATTTTTTTGATGTTGGTGGACTAGTTGGCAGTGGTGGGAGTGCTTGTTCTTGGTGCGACATCAGTGTTTGGAGAAGATAGATTTACCCTATTAAGCGCAAAATCCTTTTTGCCCTTGACAGAGTTAATTTTTGGCTTCTAGCTGGACCTGTCTTTGTTGGCTCGGCCCATATCTTCTAAGGATTTCAATTCTGAGCCCGTGGTAACAGACCCACTCGCAAAGGATGTACCAAGATCTCCATGAAAGGATGGACTCACGGTTGGGCTTAAAATTATCTCAGTGTGGGTTTTTCTTTTCTCCTCTGATTCTTTAGTAACGCTCGGCCCAGCCCAATTCTTTTCAAAACTAGCGGATCTCAACGACTCTTTCTTCTTTTCATGATGTTGCCCAGTTCTAAATCCAGCTAAAGAATGCACGCTATTTCGTTGCGCCCCTCTGTTGTTTTTCCTTTTTCGTGAAACCACCATCCAAGGGTCATAGATAGCATCAAACTCCACGGTCTCTGATGTGTCTCGGTCCATGGTCTGAGCCTCGGTCACTGCCATAGGTGCAGCTGGCATCTGTTCCGTTTGCTCCGTTTACTCTGCGTCGTCATGCATAGAGGCACTTTTTTGGGGGAGAAGACAGAGGCTTGATGATATGCGGGCATGTCTCATTCTGGTGGCCTATCTGGTTGCAGGAAAAACATAGTTTGTTCACTCCTTTATAGACCATAGGTTGATTGCGTTGCCCGATTCGAATCGTGGTGATCAACGGTTTACTCACATCAACCTGAACGCAAATGCGAGCATATCGGCCCCTTGCCTCAGTCGCAGTATGCGTATCCACTCTCAGCACCGTTCCTAACGCTTGCCCGATTTGCCTGAGGACTTTCGCGTCATAATATTCAATGGGCAGCTCATGAAGTCTAACCCAAACCGCCACCGAAGAGACCTGAGCCTCAGAGGATTTAAAGTTGGCTTCCTACCTTCGAATAGATAGAAAATGTTCACCAACAAACCACGGTCCTTTCATGAATACCATCTCAAGATCTTCCACCAATGAAAACCTCAGCAAAAAGAAGTCTCTTCCAAGGTCAACCATGTCGATTCTTCCCGCTGGTTTCCATAGACCCATAAGTTTAGTATGGAGAAAATTAAATCCAACAGTTTTCCCGAACACCTTCACGATAATAGCTTTAGCCCAGGGAGCTCGAATGCACTGTTTGGTCTCTTTGGAGAGACTGATCGCAGCAAAGCCTTCCCTCACTTCTTTCGTTTCCTCGTCCGACTTAGATTTTGCCTCCATCTGGTCCGAGAATGCAAAAGCTTGGGAGTATGCTCCCGGAATTTCCCCCACCAGTTTGTCCTTGAAAGAGATTTTGTTAATGAAGCTATTTCCCCCACGACTGCCATCACCTGCATAATGAGAGTCCTTGACTTTCTTGGTGCTTCTAGCAAGTTCGTTTTCTTCTTCTTGCAAGAGAGAGCGTGAGCGTTCCGTCATATTCTTACCCTTCTTAGTAGTTCCAGGGAGAGTTCAATTATATGGAATGAAGTGAAATAAAAAAAATATTTAATATTTTTAAAATACAAATTTATGGTTTAGTACATATTTATGTTTAAATTTATTTTAAAAATTCATTAAAAATTGAAAATTTTATTTAATAGGCTAAATTACAAATTGCACCTCCAATTCTGCCAAAAATTTTATTCACTCTTTTAACTTAATTTTTTTATATTGATTCAGTTATTTAAGTTTCAACTTTATTCAATTCAATCCTTAAATTAATTTTGTGTTGAAATTTACTATTCATGTGAGATGAACGTGTCTACATTTATTGTACCATACTCTATAATTTTTCCAAAACGATTGTAGTTTCATTTTTTAAAGATTTTCTTTATATTAAATTACTAAAAATCATTTTCTATTTTATTATTTGAGAAAAAAAGGGAAAGAAGTAGGTTTCAATAAAAATAAAAAAAAATAAAAATAAAAAACACAACAATAATGAACAAAGTTTAGCTACAAAATTGGTTGTAGGCAGTGGCTAAAATTTTTGAAAAAAAAAATTAACATACTGCATATTTTGAAAATTTAACTATTGGACTATATATTTTTTTTTTAATGTTTTTAACACAAATGTCAAATTTTGTGCCAATCTGATGTTATTTACTATTCGATCCGTAAACTTATTTTTATGCATAATTTAAAACTACACAAACTTGAAATTTAAACATTTGATTGATGGAATAACTATTAATCTTTGGTCTTCTTGAAATTTTACAAGCATGGAGAATATAGGAAGAAAATTTAATCCAATAGTGAATTTATCAAAATTTATATCCAATAAAAAGGTATTGAGTGGACTTGTTGTCATTTGCTACAACTAAGTTTGTAGCCAAATTTTGTCTAACAATAATTTTAGAGCACAACTTATTCCACATGCTTTATTACAACTCTTTTATGTAGTTAACTGAGTGCTGGGGAAAAATTGGTGGATCCATATGAAAGTAATAAGTAATTGTCACAGTCTGCTACATAGTATGGTTGTGAGAAATGAACTGACAAGTTTCTTGGCATTTAAATCCCAATCTTACCTTTACATTTTTAAATCAAATTTTAGACTACTGGTTCCCACTTCAGAATTAGCAACTACTTTCTCATAAAAAAAGAAAGAATTAGCAACTAAAACTCTTCTCATAAAATCTGGAGCAATTACGAAATTTTTTGGTCATTTTGGATCAAATATTATCAAATTCAAAGAAAGTTTTTTAATTTCCTTATTTATTTATTTTTTATAATAATTCTAAAAAGCTACCTAAAAGGATTACGAGTTCACAACCCCAGTAAAGGAAAGACAATTAATCCACTTCTCTGTATAGTGCATAAGAAAGTTGTCATTTTTGGCAAACGAAAGGCAACCCAGTTTGATAAAAATTAAATAGATTATAGAGATGAAAAGGGATTTACTAGAAATAACCCAGTTTGTAATGTTATTGACAATGACAATCAAAATTCAAACTTATTTCCCTTTGCTACATTTTCTAAGGAATCAAACAGAGGAAGAACAATTCTTCAAAAATCGAAACTTTCCATCTGTAAATTTTACATTTTCTGAATAATCAAACAAAACATGACCCTAGAAATCCCTTTTCCAGTGAAACAAGCAATCTCCAGTTGTTCAATGGACGGAATACAAATATGAAATTAAAAGAGCACACAATTTTCCTTTCCTCATATTTCTTTGCAATCTAACAGGTTCATTGTAAATTTTTTTTTTATCTGTTTTTAATATTTTTAGGGAACCGAATAATGGAAAAAAAAAAAAAAAAAGAATGACTCTTCATCCAGATAAAAATCTGGTCTTGTATTTGGAAATTGGAACACAGTGAGAACGGCAAGAGGCAAGAAATCTGGGGTAGTATGTGTTTTTGGTTTTTTTATTTAATTATTTTATCCCCTCAAATAATAATGGATTTTTTTGGGTGATTTAGTGTAAATAAAATCACTAAAAGAATGACAATACATCATTTTGGAGGTCACTAACAGTGCATTTCTAATAGAAACTAACGAGATGGCTAAATTTAATAAAGTTAAATTTAGCTTATTAAATTTAGCCATCTCGTTACTGAGCTGAGTTCAACTTTAGGCAAAGTTATACGGTTTAATTTGTAATTTAACTTATTTAATATTTTCATATACAAGTTTATGGTTAACCATCCATGTTAATGGTTATGGTTAAGACTCATAGAATCAAACCCATTCTCACTATTCATTATACTCTTTAGAATAATGAATGATGGTATTTTCATTAGGAACAATTTTAACTCCCAACTTATTTGAAGTTATTTTCTTCTAATCTATTATGTGACAATTGAAGAGACTATTCATATGTGGTTTTAGTCATATAACTTTTTAATGAATTAAGTGACTTGTTTAAATAATACACATATATAATTTTGTACATAGTCATATAGTGAGTTGCAGAATTTAGCTTTAAACTGATCCGAGCCATACTTTCTTAGTTTTGTTGGTTACTGTTACTATAGTCTGTAGCAATTACTTGGGGTAAGGCAGATATAAAAATATAGGTGTAAGCCTTCTCGTTAACCAGCACAAGATATGTTTGTGATGTAACTGAAAGCAACTTTAGATAGATTATGAAAACAATAATAAAGCAATTATTTTTATTTCATAGTCCTTGTTAACTCCCATCTAACCGACACAAGAGGGGGGCGGGGGGGAGTTTTTGATTTTATGCTATAATTTTCTTTCCTTGGTCTCAATACTATCATCCATAACTACAAATACACTATTATGATCACTATTCAGGTTAGGGGTATGGATGTCAAATAATATACATTCCCTTTTATGTGGGATTTTAATTTGCATGGATGGATCACTCCTAAAGTGGCTCTCGATGCAAAACAAAGTGTACATTGAAACAGGGGAAGGTAATGAGAATCTTCAGTTTTTCAAAAAATAAAAAATGCAATGAAAATTGGTCAAGTAACAGATAATATATTTGTCTAAATTCCAACTGCAATAGTAGTTACTATTGTTCTTACTTTGAAATCTTTAATAATTTTTTATATAATAAAATAAACATTAACGTAAACATGTACATAAACATATATATATATATATATAAACACATATACATAATTTTAAATAATTAATATAATAAATTAAATAATCATCTACATTCATAATGCATGTGCACTTTTTTGTAGTGCGCTATACACATTAATAAAAGAGAAATTATTGAGAATTTTTATGTTAAAACCAAATTTTGTGTTGGAAAATATTTTTTAAAGTCAACCACGTAAAGAAAAAGGCTCTATAAAGAGAGAAAAAAGAAGAAGAAAAGGATAGAGTATATATATATTTTTAATATCTAAGTTAATAATTCAATGAAGTAAGGTTTTGGCCTGTGATATTACCATGTTAGTATTTCAAAATTCATAGACTATTTAAGCAGATTAAAAATAAATTGTTTTTTTTATAATAAAAAATAAATTGTTGTTGTATGTGGAGTTAGGCATAACGATTTATTTATTTTTTCTTTTTTGATTATAATATAAATGAAATATATCATTAATGTGTTTTTTATAATAGTATATTAGAATATTTTTATGGTTAATAGATTTTTTTGACTCTAACAGATCTGAAATATATTATTAATGTATTTTTATAATTTTATATTTTATCTCAACTTTATTAATTATTTAATTGTAATTGGGATAAGTTGAATCAATTAAGCATGATTTTTCTCTCCTTTTTTAAAATCAAAGTATCCATTCAATCCAAACAAATTTGAGTCATGAAATTGGTAATAAAAGGATTTCATTATTAATGTTTTGATCAACTACCCTACCGTTACATAATGTTTGGAAAAGACCTAAATTTCATATTCGGTGCTGATGTGATAGTGAAATGCCACGCGAGATTGTCATGTGTGTTAATTGGGCCAATCAAACTATGCCATGTTAATTATTTTATAAAATAGAATAATTAAAAAATAAATAAAACTAAAAGAATTTTCTGAAATCCAAAAAATGATTCCACTTTATCAACATCCAATCAGAACCCATCAATCTCAATCTCTGGCAAGAAATCGTAGAATCACTATAACAATCTCAATCTCCGACAAAAACCATAAACATAAATGGTAAAAACCCAACAAAAAACGAGTTTTCCCCTCTCAGCTCACACTAAGCAGTCACTAGACACAATGGGCATAGACTGGTCACTGGAGGAGACTAACCACAGATGGCAATCTTTGGAAGCTACAGGAAGATCTATCTCAATGCAACAATGTTCATTTGCCAGAATTAGAGACCATGTTGATAGTACAATAGGACCTGCTGCCGCAGTTATAAAGGTCTTTCATCTTTGATACTGCTCATGAGCTTCAGAAGTTACATGTTAGAGATATATATTAGACATATTAGCCCAATGTAATAGGCCCAAGCCCAGTCTTGCTTATACTAGTAGTCTAGGGTTTAGTCACCTATATATACCCATGTTATAGCTCATTGTAACACAGGTTATTGTACTACACTCTTATACAATAAAGATGTAGCCCTTAAGGGATTCCTCCGTGGATGTAGGCCGACAAGGTTGAACCACGTAATCCTCATGTTCTCAGTGTTCCTATTCTATACTTCCACTTCCGCATTCACTCTAGTATATACGACATGGTATAACACATCACATTGCTA
Source organism: Notholithocarpus densiflorus (assembly GCA_030021035.2). Taxonomy (NCBI): domain Eukaryota; kingdom Viridiplantae; phylum Streptophyta; class Magnoliopsida; order Fagales; family Fagaceae; genus Notholithocarpus; species Notholithocarpus densiflorus. The sequence continues at coordinate 108,594 of JARYZH020000610.1, forward strand.
ATAATTATATTTAACATGGTATCAGAGCCAAACTTCGTTCTTGGCATCAAGCAAAACATCTCTAGCAAGCAAAGAAGAATATCACGTGCACACCACCATCAGAAGTCACACATGCTTCTTTGATGGATCTAGACTCCACGGCATCTCGCAGCCACCGTAGCTCAGTGCTGTGTCCAAGATCCACAAATTCAAGCAAAGCCGTGACTTAACTTTTCAGATTTGTGCAAATCCAAGCTTCGCCTGATGAAACCAACACCACAGACGTGCTCCACGACCTCTCGCGACAAAAACCCAGAAACTCGGCCCCCAACAGAAGCCTCACGCGCCACCACGCGCCGCTAACAGCTCAGAACCTCCCCACGCACCGCCACGATTTCCTCATGTGCAGCTCATCCATCAGCCACATGCGCTGGTCTATCAGCCATGTCGACTGTCGATCTGCCTACGGAAGAAATATGGCCTTCAACTACTGAAGCACGCGCCTCCACGCGCCGCATGGTTTTCTGGGTTCCCTTCACGCGCCGGTTGTCATCGCACGCTCCTGCCACATGCCGAAGAAGTCCTGCTGATATCATTTGACGTCATTGGATGACGTCATCACTCCACGTCATCAGCCACGCAAGCACGTCCACGTCAGCCCTAATCCTTGTTAGCGCCACGTCATCATAATGACGTCACCGTCTCTGCAGCCCGATTCGTGACCCGACCCGGAGACCCGGAACCGACCCGAACCATGTAGCTGTTGACTGACCGTTGACTTTGACCAGGACCGTTGATTTTGAGTTTCGTTGACTTTGACTTTTGCGTTGACTTTTGACCAAAAGTCAAAATTTCCGAAAGGGCTTATCTTGCTCAGTTTTTCGCGTAGATTCCAATTTTGGACTCCGTTTCCTCATTTGAAGCTCCGAAATTGGTCAATTGGCATATTCTTCATTGTGATTTCTTCAAAGGCATTCTTCATTGTGGTTTCTTCAAAGGCATTCTTCACGGCATCTCCAAGTGATCTTCTTATGCTTATCCAACCTCAAGACTTCATCGAGCTTCCACCTTGAGTTTGAGGGAGGGTGTTAGAGATATATATTAGACATATTAGCCCAATGTAATAGGCCCAAACCCAGTCTTGCTTATACTAGTAGTCTAGGGTTTAGTCGCCTATATATACTCATGTTATGGCTCATTGTAACACAGGTTATTGTACTACACTCTTATACAATAAAGATGTAGCCCTTAAGGGATTCCTCCGTGGATGTAGGCCGACAAGGTTGAACCACGTAATCCTCGTGTTCTCAGTGTTCCTATTCTATACTTCCACTTCCGCATTCACTCTAGTATATACGACATGGTATAACACATCACATTGCTAATAATTATATTTAACATTACACATGCCTGACCCATGTTCTGTTCTCTTCGATTACCTCTCAGTTATGAAATACAAAAGTTGCAGGCTAT